>JAOTQJ010022086.1:0-16774 GCA_025642045.1 Solanum sejunctum | reverse complement strand
CTTTAGCAATTATAGAACAACTCAGCAACGTTTTATCATTAACAGAGTAACATCTACACCTTTGTAAACTAGAAAACAGATATCAATTGAGAAAACAACCAGCTAACGACGTCACAATACAATCACAGATATGTATTAACAACCACAAAATAACAACTCATTGAGTCAAACCGCCATAACAAGACACCTTCAGTCAGAAAACCAAACGCAGACAGAATAGCTCCAACGCATCTTCAAACTTCACATTCGAAACGTGTTACGAAACTTTTAAATGAAGAACGAAATTGGGGTATTACCTTTTTTGGGGCAGCGAACTGGGACGACGACGAGCTCGACGAAGCTTCGACACCGCAACGAAGTTTATCTCGGATTCTTTTTGAGAATAATGATGGCTGTAGAATTTCAAAGGGGCTTTTCGGATTTTCCTTCTGGTTTTTCTCGTTCTCCACGGTCGACCCCCCCCTTAAACGACAAAGAAGAGGGGATTATATATAGGGGATGATTTTGAATTCGTGTGGGGGACAAGAACGTTGGGGGTGCAGTTTTGTTGGGAGAACGGCGCCGGGTTTTCGGGTTTTTGGTCGCTGTCTTGTTTTTGGTTTTTGGTCGCCGGTTTTTCTGGGCTGTTGAAAGAGAAAAAGAGGGAAAGAAATGGGAAAGCGGTCGGCGGTGGGTCGGGGAAGGGACGACGATGGTGAGGAGGTGAAGGATCGATGGCGGCGGCTTTGGTTTATAGGTTTTCTGGGTTTTTTTTGGGGGGTTTCTTTGGTTTTGTTTCTGTCAAATGAAGAAGAAGAAGAAAGATGAGGATTCAAATGGGGAAATTGGGGGCGCGTGTGGTACACGCGCCCGTTTTTTTTTTTTTAAATAATGGTATAAAATCGTTAAAATAAAAATAAGACTCGATAATTAATTTGACACCGTGAAGGATAAAAATTGACTGTCAACACTATCATATAATTATATATGTTTTAAAATATCATAAATAGGAAAAATTATACAGTACTAAACTATCATATAATTATATATGTTTTAAAATATCATAAAATTGATATATGTCTTTATAGAAAAATTAAAAGACAAATTTTAAAAATTTAAATAGCATGCCTACTTTAATATGCAAGTGATTAAGATATTTTTAGTTTTATGTTTAGCATTATCAAAATCGTAGAACTTTTATAAGTAATATTTTATTTTAGTCTAACAATTAAATTTTCTTATATCTTTATTATTCTAATCGGAGGATAACATGGATGGGGAGAGTATTTATGATTTTGAATAATTTTAAATTTTAAAAATATAATAATTCAAATAATATTAAAAATTATTATTGTCAAATTTAGATAATAAACTTATGATATGGATTGATTTGTTCATAAGTATTCTATTATAATCTATCAAGTTGTAGTATGACAACATTCACTCATATAATTTTTATAATATTATTTTAACATAAGTTAAATTTTAAAATTATAAATAAATTAGTATTTATAATTAGATTTATTAATTGATCGCACAACGCATGAATATTTATACTAATTTATATAAATGTATTTATATTAATTTTTGTGTGAAAATCCAAATTATCGTGACCGAGTGCAGTGTAACTTTGACTAAGTGGAGTCAAAAAAATTATGATTATTCAGGGTTTCTATTAGGAGAGTAAGGAAAAAAAAAACTTTTTAATCATCTCCTTCCAATAAATATGCATGATTTTGTGTATTTAATGTAACTTTCTTGATTTCATGTACTCATATTTAGTTCGTTGCATTAAATATTGAAAATAATTTGAGTTTTTTTTCAAAATATTAAATTATTTTATAATAATAATAATAATAACATATTTGGTGAAATTTTACAAGTGAAGTCTAAAAGATTAAAATGTACGTAAATCTTACAATTATTTCATAAAGATAGAGAGGTTATTTTTGAAAAATCCTCGTTTAAAAAAATCAAGTTCCATAAGCAAAAATACTAGATATGAAAAAGAGAAAATAAAGAAAAGAAGAAAAATGACTAATAACAAAAGCAAATAATAATATATAATTATGGTAAAAGTAACAAATATAAGAGGGATAATAACTTCACGGGATATAAAGATACGACTAATTCTACTAACTTACTATATCACACGATCAGACATCAACTTATCTCTACTAATTTATTATCTTTCTACCTTAATAAGTGACATTCACTCTTTCTGTCCAAGATCATATATTTGATGAGGTGAAGTATTAAATTATTTTAAAGAAAAAAAATCAAATTATTTTAAAGGCACGTCATTGTCTAGTTTGTGAAAAAAAAGAAAAATTCTACAACAAAATAGTAGGATCTTTTCGGCGGATTCCCATTGAATCTAGTCTTGCCTCCCCGTTTATATTTTCTCCAATAATAAATAAATCATCTTTTCATGGGGCCCTTTATTCGTAAAGTGTTTTTGTCTAACAAAGTACAATAATAGAAAGATAAATAATAAGAAATGATTATTTTAGCTACAGTTGACTTTAATTTGTAAACCAATAATTTATTGCCAAGTAGGTCTTACTTACTTGAGATGAATCATACCTCATCAGCACTTTGGTTCCTTAAAAGTTTTCACAATTTATGTATATATTCTTCATTTAATATTTTTTAATTTGATATGATATTTAAGAAAAAAAAATTAAAAATTTATAATTTAAAATTATTTTTAGATATTTGTGTGGTTGATAATCATTTTATTAAAAATATAAAAAAATTTAAGATAAATTATTTCAATTTGAATAAAGTGATATTTTTTTGAGGACAGACAAAAAGAAAAGAGTTTATCATAAAATGGGATAGAGAGGGTATTAGTTATGAAATTTTTAAGTTATTAATCCAAGATCATATTAATTTTATACTCTTTTTATTTATTTTTACTTGTTAATATTTCGTTTTTTGAGGACAATTTGATTAAACTTTAAAATTAA
Source organism: Solanum sejunctum (assembly GCA_025642045.1). Classification (NCBI taxonomy): domain Eukaryota; kingdom Viridiplantae; phylum Streptophyta; class Magnoliopsida; order Solanales; family Solanaceae; genus Solanum; species Solanum sejunctum. The sequence continues at coordinate 13,823 of JAOTQJ010022086.1, read as the reverse complement.
ATTAAAGTAGCTAAATTTAATATTTAAAATCTTAAATTTAGATAGTTGAAAACTATACGAAAAATGTTATAAGCTGAATCTTTTTCATCTTAATATTATGAGAAAAATATATCTTCAATATTGATCAAAGTTTATATAATTTGACTTCAATAAGTGAAATAGTAACAAGTAAAAGTGAACGAAAGGAATATATGGACATATTCTATTAAAATTGACACATAAATAACTTATTTTTCATTCAACTGCACAAATAAATCATAATTCTTTCAAATATAATAGTTTCAGTATTCTAGTTTGTTTGTCTAATTTTAGTTTGACAAAAAAAATTTAAAAAACAAACAAGATTTAAAAAAAAAAACTTTTTAAACATCTCCTTCCAATAAATATGCATGATTTTGTGTATTTAATGTAACTTTCTATATTTCGTGTACTCATATTTAGTTCGTTGCATTAAATATTGAAAATAATTTGATTTTTTCTCCAAAATATTAAATTATTTTATAATAATAATAATAACAATAGTATATCCAGTGGAATTTTACAAGTGGAGTCTGAAAGGCTAAAATATACGTAGACCTTACAATTACCTCATAGAGATAGAGAAGTTGTTTCTGGAAAATCCCCGTTTAAAAAAATCAAGCTCCATAAGCAAAAATACTAGATATATAATATATTATAATATTTGTTTAACAGTGTCATCTTACATAATTTAACTAAAAATTTGTCAAATAAATAAATAATTATTTTTTAAAAAATTTGAAAACAACAATAAAATAAAATAAATTGTAAAGAAGAGTACGAAAAGACATTAATATATTGCACCGTCATCGTCATATCGGTACGTACGGCATATACGGATAAATTAAACAAGCGGTACAATCGGTAGCCGGTACTTTGATATTTTTCACCTACGCGCTTCCACACTTTTTTCAACTTGACACGCGCCATGAGGTAATCCATTGACAAATGCTCATATCCTAGTTCCAATTTCCATCACGCTATTTATCAATTAGGCGTTTTGTACATAGAAATTACAATATTTTATAAAATATATTTTTTTAAATAAAATTTAAAAGTTAAAATTGTATTTAAATATGTATTTTAACCTGAAGTAGAAAATTTGTGAGTGATTTTTTTTTTTACAAATATTACGGATAATAGTTCAGTCAGCTAAATTATCAATATGATCAACATATACATAATTTATACATTTATTATATATATGTGTGTGCATGTGTGTGCGCGCGCATGCGCATAATATGTGATATTTAGTATTACCTTTGTTTCTTTTTAATTGTCATTTGTGCTTTTTCGAAGTCAATTTAATCGATTTTTAAAGCTAATTAACTTGTATTAATTTGATATTTGAAATAAAATCTTAGATCTTCAAAACTAATATGAAAAAGATCACTCCTTTCATCCCATTTTAGCTGTTATGATGAAGTTTACATAACTATTTTAAAAAAATTTAATTAGAAGTATTGTTTGACTAATATATTTCTTATTAATAATTAAATTTTTTATCTATATATATGCCTCATAATTCTATAATAATTAATATTAAAGGCAAAGTTGAAAAAAGATAACTAATTCTCTTTTAGTTATCTAATTGACAATTATTTTTTACGATATTTTTAATATACATGATAACTAAAATAAGACGGAGAGAGTATAAATTATAATTTTTTTTATATTAATATGTTGAAAAAAGTAATTTTAAAATATTAGTAAAAGTTCATATTATTTATTTATTCAAAAAATAAAATCTGTAACAACTAAAAAGAATCGAATAAAGTATAAAATATATATCACCTATATATTTTCTATATATTTTGTAAATTAGTTGATCGAAGTGTTTAGAATTGTAACTATCTCTAAAAAGTTTACTGAAAAAACTAATCAAGACCACTTAAAAATATACAACCTATATATTTTATTAAATACTATAAAAAATATTAAATATCGCCATTGTAATGGTTGTGTAATTTTCAAATGTTTATAGTTATTCTTAAGAATTTAGAACACCAATATAAACTTTTTTGACAAATTAAATTTATTATTTCAAAATTGCATCCTAAAATCTTTTTTATGGTATTCCATAATTCATGTATGTCGAACAACTACTGAGCTATCTGAAATTTAAAAGAACAAATTCTATCACGATATCATAGAAAAAACTTATAAAAAGTGAACTTTAAGAATGTGAGTTAAAATTTTATTTATAGAAATTTAAATTTTAAAATAATTTTATAAACTTCAAATTTATGAAAATCAACATAAAATTCAAACTTATAAAATAAATCTCGATCACATTGTTGAAATTGGTAAATGTTGCATGATTAACTATTTTGCAAACACTAGTAATTATTGAATTGTAAATTTTAAGTGGTCAACGCACACTATTTTGCAGCAAAATAATAATTTTCATCATTTCCCTTCTAATCCTAAGTGTTAATAGAGGTAAAAGACAGAAAAAAAGATCAATGCAAATTCCCTTCCTTTCTTATTATTGTGCTGGGTTTTATATCAAATTAAATTTTTGTCAAGTTTTGTGATCCTAATTTTATAATATAAGAGCTTGTTGAATTTTAGGTGATACATCTATATCCAGTAGCTACATAGTACTCAGAAGGTTCATTCGAACCCTTTTCGATGAAAAATTATATTATTTTATATGATAAGAATAATTTTTTATCTATATATAATGTAAGAGAGTGTTTCAATTAATTTTAAAATAATTCATTTGATAAAAGTTTTTTAAGTTTCAAAAGAAATAAATATTTTTGAAAACTTAATTTTCATTTAGTTTTACGTTTGAGGTTCTTGAAGATGAATGTTTATTTGTAACATTCATAAACCTTAATAACATCTTTCTTAATGAAAATCTTTTATGTTTAAGAATTTTTATCCTATAAATTGTGATGTTTTTCTTTGAAGAGACATCACTTCAATAAGAAATAAAAAACATCTTCCCTTAAAAACACTTGAGAGATATTAATCAAAAAGTAAAATCACCGATTCAAGAATAAAAGAGCAACATTCTTGAATACTACTTGTTTTGTGACTTATTTGAATCCTGAATATAGAGTTGTTATTTATTCTTTCGTTTGCTCGTGAGAGAGACTCCAACTATCTTCAAGAAATGTACTACGTGCCTCTAAGCCAAACAAGTTATTATTTAGAATTCCTTGTACTATTATCATTCTTGTTTTAAAAATTTGAAGATAATTGTCTCTATGGCATCCACATCTATATCTAATAATATTTCATCTTTGCCTAATCCTAGTTTTAAAATATTTGATGGAAAAGACTTTCCTAGATGACGTGGAAAGATGGAATTCATTTTAAGATGATTGAAGTTGACATATGTTCTTGAGAAACCTTGTCCTGAGGCTCCCAATTCTGAGGTAGCAACTGACGAGGCTGCTTTAATTAAAAAATAAATTGCCAAGTGGCACGATGATGATTACTTATGCAAAAATTATATTCTTGGAGGAATTTCTAATAAATACTATGAACAATATTATATCAAGTTCAAATTTGCTAAGGATATTTGGGACAATCTTCAAGCTATCTATTTCGCAGAAGATACGAGTTCTAAGAAATTTCTTGTTTCAAATTATATGCAGTTCGAAATGGTTGATGACAAGTCAATCACTAAACAAGTACAAGAGTTTTAACTTATAGCTAATAAAATTATTATATCTGAAATTATTCTTGATGAAAACTTTCATGTTGGTGCTATTGTCTCAAAACTTCCTCCATCTTGAAAAGAATATAGAAGTAAACTCTTAGATTTGACTATTGAATAACTATTGCAATACTTGCAAATTGAACAAGAGACGCGATATCTCGACAATAATACTTTAAAGAAATCCATCATGAAAGCTCATATTATTTAAGAAAATCCACCAAGAAGTAACTTGACAATAAGAAACTGTAAAGGTAAAGAAGAATATGCATTTTAAGCGTACTAATTCTAAATCAGATGAATATTATCATTGTCATAAAATTGTCCACTATGCATGTGATTGTGAAATTCTTAAAGATGAAAAGAAGAAAGAGAAAGCAAACAAAAATAAAAAGAATGAACTTGTGGTAATGGTCACAAAAGCTTTTATAGTCGGAGATCAAGTGGAATGGTGGATAGACACTAGTGCAACTCGTCATATATCAGGTGATCGAAATATTTTCACTACCTATGAATTAGTGCGGGACAATAAAATATTATATATGGGAAACTCGTCATCTGCTAAGGTTGTGGGAAAATGAACTATTGAATTGAAATTCACTTCTGAAAAATGATCACATTGATGGACGTGTTGCATGGTCCTGATATTCGAAAGAACTTGGTGTCAGGTATGTTTCTTTCGAAGCATGATTTTAAAATAATTTTTGAGGAAGATAAATTTATTTGTCTAAAACTGGCATGTTTGTTGGAAAAGATTATGCTATAAATGGTACATTCAAATTCAATATTGAAAATGAAAATATTTCTACTTATGTTATGGAGTCTCTAGACTTATAGCATGATTATCTTGATCATGTGAATTATAGATCAATTCAACTTATGGTGAATAATGAATTAATTAAAGACTGTGGAAGGGATCATACTATTAAGTATCTTACCTGTAGTAAGTGCAAAATAACAAAAAAGCCTTTTGAAAGGATATTCACACTTTTAGAATTAATCCACAATGACATTTGTGGGATGGATTATTTATCACGTCATGGAAAGAGATATTTTATCACTTTCATTGACGATTACTCAAGGTATACATATGTTTTTTCGTTGAAAACAAAAGATGAGACATTTGAGACTTTTAAAACATATAAAACAGAAGTTGAAAATAAATTGAGTTTGAAGATAAAATCAATCAGATCTGACAGAGGTGAAGAGTATTTAAAATCAGATTTTATTGATCTTTGTGAAAAGGAAGGCCTTGAGAAACAATTGACCATGTCTTATACACCACAACAAAATGATGTTGCAGAAAGAAAAAATAGAACTTTTGTAGAAATAGTTAACTCTATGCTTTATAGACCTGGTATGATTGAAAATCTATAGATTGAAATCTTATTGTCAGCTTGTCATATTTTTAATCCAATTTCTTTTAAGAAACATAATGCTTATCTTTATGAACTTTGAAAAAATAGAAAGCCAAATATAAGTTACTTTAAAGTGTGGGGTTGTTTAGCTCATGTTATATTACCAGATCAACATGCTACTAAGATTGGCTACAGAGGAATAAATTATGTATTTATTGATTATTCACAAACTAGTGTGGTTGATAGGTTCTTAAATCTTGAGACTCCAAGCCTTCACACAATTATTGAATCATTGCATGCTAATTTTTTAAAAAATATATTTCCTAAGAAGAAGGAATCTGTGGATCAAGAGACAAGTTCTTCTATATCTTCTCTTAGAAGAAAAATGGTTGGGCCATTGGAAGAAAGTCAGCCAAGACGTAATGCGAGATCAGCTAAACCAAGAGATTTTGGACCTGATTTTCAAACTTATTTGGTTGAAAAAGAACTTGAAAGTTACGCTGAAGCAATGTCTCACATGATTCTCCTTTTTGGAGTGAAGCTATTGATGATGAAATACATTTTATCTTGTCAAATAATACTTGAATTTTGTCAGACCTTCCTCTTGGATGTAAAACAATTAGTTCCAGATGAATTTTTAGGAAGAAAATAAAATCAGATGGCACTTTAGGTAAGTATAAGTTCGCTTGGTAGCTAAAGAATTTACTCATATGAAAGATGTTGATTAATTTGATACTTTTGAACCTGTAGCTTGGATGACCTCTACACAACTCTTGATTGATTTAGCAGCAGCTCGTGACCTTGTAATTCATCAAATGGGTGTGAAGACTATATTTTTAAATGGATAACTAAATGAAGAAATTTACACAAAACAACCAGAAGGATTTATCATTCCTGGTCAAGAATATAAAGTTTGTAAGCTTCTTAAATCTCCTTATGAATTAAAATAGACTCCAAAGCAATGGCACGAAAAATTCAAAAATATTATGATTTCTAATGGCTACATAATCAATGGAGATGATATTTGCATATTTAGTAAATTCCAAGAAATTCTAGTGTTATAATTTGTCTTTATGTAGATGACATAGAAACAAAATCATTTCTTGTTTCTCAATTTGAAATGAAAGACCTTGGAGAAAAGTTGATATGATTTTGAGTATTAAAATCAGAAGATCAGCAAATGGTTTGACTCTTACTTAATCGAGTTATATTGAGAAAGTTTTGAAGAGGTTTGATCACTTTGATGATAAACTTGCTCCCACACCATTTGATCCAAACATCAAACTAGTACGAAATTCTGGTGATGTTCTTGATCAGTTGACATATTCCAACTCATTGGGAGTTTATGTATGCCATGCGTTGTACCAGGCCAGATATTGCTTATGCAATAGAAACTTTGAGCAAGTTTACTAGTAATCCTGGAGTTGAACATTGGAATACTTTGATTCATGCTTTAAGATATTTAAAAGGAACAATTAATGTTGGCCTACATCGTTCTACCTTCCCAGCAGTTCTTGAAGGCTATAGTGATGCTACTTGAAATTCTGATCCGAATGACTCTAAATCTATTACTGCTTAGATTTTTACTTTGGCTGGAGTAACATTCTCCTGTAAATCAAAGAAGCAAACATGTATTACTCATTCAACTATGGAGTCAGAATTTATAGATATGTCTTCTGCTAGAGAAGAAGTTGATTGGCTGCGAAGTACACTAATAGATATTCCATTATGGAGTTAACCAATTCTACCTTTGACTATCTATTGTGATAATCAAACTGCTATATTTTGGGCTTCAAGTGATTGTTACAATGGTAAATTGAGACAAGTTCATCTCAAACACAATCACGTAAGAAGATTATTGAAGGAAGATATAATATCACTTTAACATGTGAAATTCAGATTTAGTTTAGCAAATCCTTTGTCTAAAGAGTTAGGCAAAGAGTTAGTGGTGGAAACTTGTAATGGAATGAGAATAAAGCTTAATATAAATTAGTTGTACTTTATGGTAACCCTACCTAATGATGTAATCTTGGTTTCAAAGGAAAAAATGAGTAAAATTTACAACTGTGAAGGACATGAATAAAATTCTCTTTTTTTTTAAAAAAAAAAATAGATGTGCATGATGGAGATTATATTCTCTTAATATCTATAAACCGATTTTGGTTGGAATATGTAGGAATACTCTTGATAGATTTATTGATACTTTGCTGTAAAGGAGGATGAGATTAATTTCTCATAATGAAATTTAACTATTTGGTCAGAGTATACAAAGTTACTCTTGATGAATTCACCATACTAAATGCGAAGAGGAGGCTACTTCAATAAGATTTTTAACCAGGAAATCTTAAAGCACTTAGTTAAAAGTATTCAGGACACATGGTCGTAAAGACTCAAAGAATTTCGATTTTCACCAGACCATGGTCGATGCTTTCACATATTATGGGTAAGTAGGAGACATCTCTATTTTTCCCCGGGTCCCATCTCGCACTCTCTTCCCGAGGATCAGCAATACCATGACCCAAATGAACTCCTGCCTCATAGGCCATAATATGTGTGGAGTATTTTTCTACTTCATTCAATAAACCATTTAGTTCAAGATTAGTTCACTAGGTAGTCAATGATTTAGAAAGCCTTTACTACCTAATGGTTCAAGTCCAAAAGACACCATTATTGATGCATGTTGCTAGATTGATGTCTCAATTTTTTTTTGATTTTTCAAAAGATAAAATTTTTTTTTGAAACAAGTGGGGGATTATAAGAGAGTGTTTCAATTAATTTTGAAACAATTCATTTGATAAAAAGTTTTTTAAGTTTCAAAAGAAATAAATATTTTTGAAAACTCATTTTTCATTTAGTTTTACGTTTGAGGTTCTTAAAGATGAATGTTTATTTGTAACATTCATGAACCTATTAATAACATCTTTTTTAATGAAAATCTTTTACGTTTAAGAACTTTTATCCTATATATTGTGGTGTTTTTCTTGAAAAGACATCACTTCAACAAGAAATAAAAAACACTTTCCCTTGAAAATACTTGAGAGATATTAATAAAAAGGTAAAATCATCGATTCAAAAATAGAAGAGCAACATTCTTAACTTATTTTGTGGCTTAGTTGAATCTCGAAGATAGAGTTGTCATTTATTCTTCCGTTTGCTCGTGCGAGAGACTCTAACTATCTTCAAGAAACGTATTGCGTGCCTCTATACCAAACAAGTTTTTATTTAGAATTCCTTGTACTATCATAATTCTTGTTTTAACATATAGTAGATATCGAACCCCGTTTAGTTAGTTTGTATATCTACTTCTTAAAATTTGAACATGCTTAAACAAAATCCTAGATCCGCCACTGTCTATATCAGATGAAATTATCTTTAGAGATGATATCTTTTGACACACATAAAGCTATGAGTATCCCTAATATATATGGTAAAATATTTTTCATAAAATTTTCAACACAAAACTTTGTACGGATAATATTGATGCGCTATTCAATAATATGATCATATAATAATGATTTAGGCAAAATGACGTGCTTTACTTGATATGCTTCAGTTTTTAAGTGAATATGACAACAATAAATGATAAGTTAAAAAAATAATATTGTGATTGCATAAATGGACGCGAATGTAACAAATAATAATATGATAGTAGTCGTTATTATGCTAATTATATTAAAAAAAAAGAATATTATGACTTCTCAAAATAGTCCTTTAAAAGTGAAGGTAAGTTTTACCATCAATTTGGTATTAAAAATATTGGATCACACAGTTATTGAGTGAACTAATTTCTTACAACAACAACATACCAAGTTGTATCCCATAAGTGGAGTTTGGGGAGGATAGATTGTATGCAAACCTTACCGCTACCTAATTGAGGCAGAAAAGCTGTTTCCTAAAAACCTCAACTAATTTCTTAAATTTTATAAATCTTTCGTCAAAAGAAAGGAATACAAAATGGAGACACAAGTAACTTTTAAAGTAATAGTAAGGCAGGTTATATAAATATGACAAATGTTAAGGTATATGATGAATATATAAAAATAATGAAGCATGTATATATGATTATAGTTCGTTTCTTGAAAAAATGATACTTTTTATTAATCAACGTGAATATTCAAATCATTCTTTAAAATAAATATATCAAATATGTGATTTAAAAAGTAATTATAAATAAGAACATGTTTATGTATGGTTGAGTAAATTTCAGAACTCATTTAAAATTATTTTAACATAAATAATCATTGCTCAGGTATTTTAGTACATCACAATATTATGATATGCTTTATCATAAATCATCAAAGAATAAAAGAAAAAAAAATAAATTTTCTCATAAATATTTTGGCTATTATCATAATGAGGATAATTTCTCTCTAAAAGAAGAATTATACAATATAAATGGTGTTCAAAAATATGTAATAGTATTGAAAAATAATTGAGAAAGAGTTAAATTATTACTATTCAAGGGAATAAAAGTTATTCACAAAATTGGTGTTGCAGTAAGTCACAAAAATAACTTACTAAGTATCAAAGATAATGTCCTGTAATGACCCTTTGAGTCACTCCTATAGCAACTTTAGATCATTTGTGACCTGTTGGCATTAGTAGCTCGGTCGCCTAGTTATTCATTAGGGAGTTGTGTAATTTTCTGTGTTTTGGAAGGTCTTATACTTTGAAAAGTTGATTTTTGTGCAAAGTGTGAGTAAATGGCCTCAAAACAAAATTCTGACAGTTTCATTAGTTTCAAATGGCCAAATTAAGCTAGAAACATGATCGGCTCGAGAACCAAGACTTTCAGTGTAAGTTTATATCGAATTTTATATTTTAGTCTTCAAAATTGGTCAACGGTTAACTTTGGTCAACAATCTTCAAAAATTTGCCTGAATGAAAATTCTGACAGTGTAGTTAATTTTAAAATATTGAGTTTTTGTTTCATTTGATTTCGAAGGCTTCCAGACTCATTCCGAGCCCCTCGATGGAAATCGATTGAAAATGACCATAGTAGTGGAACCTAGAATCAGAAGAAATGACCTTGTACTGAATTTTGATTACGTCATCAAATTTGGAATGTCAAATTTGATAGTATAGCATAGTTCGTTTGCATATACGGAGTCCCGTATGAATTCTAAGTACCCGATCAGATATATTAAGGTTGAAAAATCAGCTCCCTCAACTAATCAGTTGGTGTCGTTGCTATAGTGGTCCTAGCTCGCTACAACAACCTCGCTATAGTGGCCGGAGGCTCGCTATAGACAGCTACTCAGGGAAGGGATGTTGCTTTAGTGACCCCTAGCTTACTATAGTGGTGACACTATAGTGAACACGGTCTTGTTATAGCGAGGCCGCCCTTTTTGGGAGAGGTTGCCATAGCGGCCACCTGAGTTGCTATGGCGATACTTGTAGGTCCTTATAGTTTGGTCTATGGTAGCATTTTAGCTCACATGCATATTTTTCAAGAGGATTTTTAGCTCGTCTTAAGTTTGAAATTGGTGATTCAAAAGCCTAGATTCAAGGAATTTTTGTAGGGAACATATTCCCAACGTCGAAAATCAAAGTTGAGGCTTCATGTCAGGTAAAATTCATGTTTGTAGCTGTTGTGTAGTGAATTTTGAATTTGAATTTTTGGATTGATTTGAGAGGTAATATCTTGAGTTGTGGGTGCGCTTTTTAGTGATCTTTGGGTCCATTTTGGGTGGGATTTTGCAAAGATAATCGTGGAGTGGTTAGTTTCTGATTTTGGCACTTTGCTTCTAGTAAATTGCCTCCCGCAACTTCTGTTATTTCTTGTCTTTTTAGCTAATTTTGCGATTTTGGTTATATGTCCATTTCGTGTTGAATTTCTACTTAACTTTAGTTTTTGCTTTGTTAATTCAATTGGGAACATTATATTGGACCAATTTTTGGGTCAATTCTGAAATTTCAAATGCGGATCCCACATGTTTCTTGAGAATTTAGTGTCAAAACGATCGTGATGACGTTGTAAGTCTATTTTTCATAATGTGGCAGTGTTCAAAGGTCGTACTGGAGGGAAAGGCTCCGGCGAAGTAAGTTGGAGCATGCGTGATCAATCTATAGGTAGGCTAAGACTTTTCTTTCTTTTGATTGAGTTAGTTAGTGTAAAATTATATTGAATTGGTTGGAATTTGGGTAGGATAACTAGTTCACTGGCCTTAAACATTAAAAATCATGAAATTAGGCCTATTTTCAGGTAGATGTGAGCATATCTTCTATCTTGTTAACTTTTACTATTGTTGTAGTACAGTTTCCTTGTAATTCTAGTTTTCTGATAGAGTGTGAAATTATTGAAATCCTTGCAGTTGGGTATATTATTTATGAATTTTAGCATTGGAACCATGTTTTAAGTCCTTTCGGGCATTTGGGGGGTATTTGCAATCATGTGACCCCTGTTGTTACTTAGTAGCTCTGTTATTTCTATTGGTTCCTATTTTTAGTATGATGAAGCATATTAGCCTTAGCGTAAGATATTAGAAACTTGCTTTAAATGCCTTGATATCATTCGATTAGCCTAGATCCCTGTAAAATAGCATAGTAGACTAGTGTCTAGTAGCTGAATCTTAGTTAGGCAACAACTTGCCTGGCTATCACTTTATCATCCATATTTTTCTACATTCGATGTCTTTGGGGTGCGTTGGTAGAGTTAGGTCCCGCATTACGTTGTTCTAACTTTCGATTGATAATTGGGTGGTCGCACAAGTTCCTGTTTGTTGTGAAAGGCAATCTTGGGTAAATTTTGACATATGTATAGAAGGGAAGGAAGCCAGACACATCTACTTATATTACGCAAGCATCCGGATAGTGGTAGTCCCAATCTCGATCCCTTTTTTTATATTAGGCAAGCATACGTGTAGTAGTAGTCCCAACCTCGACCTTATTTAAGGTGAGTATCCAAATAGTGATAGTAGTAGTCTCGACCTCCCATATGGAATTAGGCGAGCATCTAGGTAGTAGTAGTCTCGACTTTGACTTTCCTCATTTATCTGGTGAGCATCCGGATAGCAGTAGTTCTGGCCTCGGTACCTAGTTTCTACATAGTCCTATGCTCTAAAATATTTATGGTTTAGCATTGAGATTGATTTTTTTGATTTTTAGTATGGTAGAATCATTACTTCTCGAATTCTTGTAATTCTAGTTCTACGATATCCTGGTCGGGCTTACGCAGACCCAATTGGGTATGGTTAGCATAACACTTCACTTAGCCTTCTCTTATTTGTATGATAGTTAGTTTCCTTTCTTGTCAGCTTATTTAACTCTGTCTTAGGTGTATTTCCCTCTTTTTCATATTATTTCTACCTTTCCTGCTTAGTCGACTTATGATCCTACTGAGTACCTGTTACCCTGATACTTATACTATATTCTGCATCTACTTTCATGATACAGGTCTAAGTACTAGTTACCAAAACTGATTGACCGAGCTTGAAACAGCCCACATCAGAGACTAGGGTAAGCAATTGACATTTTTGGATCATTTTGTCTCTTTTAGCTTGGTGACCCCTTTTTTGTACTTTCTGAGACTAGCTAGATCTTGTATAGATTTTATATCCACTTTCGGGATTTGTACCCTCTATTTGGTGTATAGTGAGTTGCAGGTTTTGGGATGGACTTCTTATATATGTATTTTCAATTTTGATTATGTCTTTATTCTTCTGTATTGCCTGTTTATATTATATTCTATAAGTTCCTTCCCTCTCCCCTAATACACATTACTTATAGTTACGGGTTATGGGTTGGCTTGCCACCTGTAGGTTATGGTAGGCGCTACTACAATGTGAGAAATTGGATCCTGACATGTCCAAAGAAATTTATAGTAAGACTATAAATTATGAGAAAATTTAATATCTTCATATTACTACAATCAATTTCAGTCAAAGTATTTCTAATACAAATTACTTATCATTTTATATTATTTGTAATTCACAAATATGATTAATTAGTTGTGGAGTTTTTGTTATTTTTATATGCATACACTTTACTCCTCAGTTATTTTTTTAGCAATAAAAGGGTGACTATTTTCATACCAACCAATGCTTTTACATCAGTTTTGATCATTTTCCTAGCTACTAATAGACTGGTACTACTTAATCAAAACCCATTCACTCATCAATTATATATTCTATATAATAACTTATTACATCTACTTCTATTCTTTGTTCCTTGTGCTATCTATGCTCTGTCCCTAATTGTGGTCTTGATTTGTTGAATTACAAAAGCATCTTCATGTCTTTCCTTTTTGAAGATCATTGTGTTCCTTTCTATCAATGTGTTGTAGACTATAACTTCGTATGCAGTAGCGACTATTGCTTTCCTCTCTTGCATCCACTTTTTCTTCTTTATCTTCATCACCATCTCCTCTGGCCCTTTGTTTTGCACTGTTATTCTTATCCAAGTTTGTGTCTCTTTCCAGATGCCTACGATCCATGAGTAATTTGTGAGCAGGTGTTCTACAGTTTCTAGTGTTCCATTGTTGCATAGCTTGCATTTTGTATCTTCAGGTGTCATTCCCATAACTTGCATTCTATCCATTGTAAGTAGTATCTTTTGTACAGCTAGCCAATTGATAAAGGAGTGCTTTGGCACTGCAACTTTATTCCACAGAATATCAGCAAATTCCCATCTCTCTTCAGTGCCTGTATGTCATGCCCTAAGTTGTCGTTAGGGCGGACTGGCACCCTTGCCGATAAAGCTCGGGAGAACCAATCTATATCTATTCGCTTGTTTACATATTATAATTAACTTTCTATGTTTGGCGTGCTTATAGG
>JAOTQJ010022075.1:0-16774 GCA_025642045.1 Solanum sejunctum | reverse complement strand
AAGCAATTGGATGTATAACTTGGGCCTATATGACAGGGATAAAGTCAGAGAAAACCTCAAACAAACTACACTCCTTCATATACATCAGGAGTCCATTGATGAGAAGGGGCTGGGGAAAGCTTGAACCCAATTCCTACCTCTCTATCTATCTCTGAGATGTTTGGATTTTTTAAAAGTCCATGGACATGTAGAAGAGAAATTTTATCCCCACTTGGACCAAGACAGAACCTGTTCTAAAAAATTCGAGGTATTTCAAATTGTTTGTTGACACGGACAAAGTCAGGGAAAGCCTCTGAAATTATTTCAATATTGAACCTTGGACATATAATAGTTCCGAATCGAATCTCTTTAGAAAGAAGATCTTTTGTCTCATTGTAGCCTGCTCCAGTCCTAACAACAAATAAATCAAGGTAGGGTTTGAAGACCCTATTCATAAGATCCATGAAGTTGATCGGTGCGTTGGTCAACCCAAAGGGCATCACAACAAACTCATAATGCCAATACCTAGTCAGGAAGACCACCTTGGGAATATCACACTCCCTTACCTTCACTTGATGATAACTAGACTGAAGATCAATCTTAGAGAAGTGACTGGCCCCTTCTAATTGGCCAAACAAATCATCAATCCTTGGAAGAGGATACTTATTCTTTATGGTGATTGTTGAGTTACCGATAGTCAATACACATTCTAAGGGACCCATCTTTCTTCTTCACAAACAACACTGGTGCACCCCAATGTGATTGGCTAGGCCTGATGAAACCCTTCTCCAATAAATCTCTCAATTGCTCCTTCAACTTCTTTAACTCAACAAGGGCCAAGCGGTAAGAGGGAATAGAAATGGGTTGAGTATTGAGGAGGAGGTCTATACCAAAATATATTTCCCTTTAGGGAGGAACACCAAGAAGGTCATTTAGGAAGACATCTAGGAACTCATTTACAGCTGAAACTGAGTCTATAGTAAGGACTTTGGACTCCACATCCCTTATCCACACAAGATGATAGAGCTACCCCTTAGAGATCAAGTTACGTGCTTTAATGCAAGAGATGAACCTACCCTTGATCACCAGATCATAACTCTACCACTCAAGGATGGTTCATTTGGAAATTGAAATTTAACCCTATGGGTTCTACAATCAATAGAGGCATAGTATGCATACAACCAATCCACCCCAAGTATGACATCAAAATCCACCATTTCCAACTTAACAAGATCACAAGGCAATATCTTATGTAAAATGCAAAAGGGATAATTTCATAAACCTTTCTAGCAATAATAGATGCACTAATAGGAGTACACAACTCAGAAAACTCATACAATGGGCTCAATGTGGAACGTTTTAGGAATAAAAAGGGAAAGAAAAGAAAGAGTGGCGCCCAGATCAAACAATGCATGCACAACAAAATCTCAGTCTTTAAACATAGCAGTGATGACATCGGGAACATCCTCAAGACCTTACCTCCCTTGGAGTGCATAAAACTGATTGTGTCTTCGGGAGTACCTTGTTGACCATCGCTCTTCAAAGGAATTGCTTGTGGACGAACCTTCTTACCCTTATTGTGGTTACGAAGACACTCAATCTATTTGTGACCCACTTCACCACATCCATAACATGCATTAGTGTCTTTCAAACATGGCCCTCATGACCCCTACCATATTTTGAACACATATTATCAGGAACCACACCACCAAAACCTTGGGACCTTGGGAAGTCATTGCCAAACCCTCTATTAGAAGCACGAGAAGACCCTTGGTCTTGATGGAACTGGCCACACTTTCGACTTTGGAACTTTCCCTCAAAATGGGCCCTCTTAGCCTCATTACTCCTCCTATTCTTCAACTTTTCCTCCTCTATTTATTATTCATAGGTCATCAAATATCACAAATCCATGTCAATAATCAACATAGCAGATCGGCATTTCTCACTCACCAAATCAGATATACCCATCACCAACTTGTTCATTCTAGACCTTGGTTCGGCAACCAAGTGGGGAGCATATTTAGAGAGTTGATTGAATTTGAGTGCATACTCCCTCACACTTATAGACCCCTTATTTCAAATTCATAAACTCTACCATCTTGGACTCCCTAAGCTCAAGAGGGAAGAACCAATTAAGAAAAGTTGCCATGAACTCCTCCCAAAGCACCACATTATTGATTCTCTTCTCCTCCTTCAATTGATTAAACCATATTTTTACTACCCCATTAAACTGGTAGGCTGCCAAATCTACTTTATGTTCTAATATAACACCCATGATAGCCATGAAATGACCTTAAAAAAGTGTCCAAAAAATGTGACTCGGAATGCCCAAAATTTTAAATTCTAAAAATCTCAAAATTCATTTGCTATTTTGCAAATTCGACTTCATATTCTTGTTTAGGGAGTCCAATTTAGGTGAAAAAGGGTCTAACCCCTATTTAAGAGCTATAGATTAGCAATTATTAAATTCCAAAGTGTAAATTATAAAGGAGTTTTTGCGACCCCCTCACGATGCGCCCCTGTATATTTTTGGGACTATCTCTTTAGTTCGGTCCAAGACTTCTATGTCTTGGGCATAAGTGTTTCCAAATGTGTTTTTACCAATACTTAGCCAAATTTCACCCTCATATTATCCTAAACATTTTCCATTACTCACTCAAACACTTAGTCATATTTTTACTCCCCAAACTCAAGTCCCAAACCCTCATCCTAAGCTAAGGTTTTCCTTCAAGTTTCTTCTTCAAGCTTTAAGTCTCCATCTCTAATCTCCACCAAGTTTGTCTCTAAGCTAAGGTATATGGGTTTCATTCATATGTTCCTTTCCAAGCCTACTTTTACTCAAATTGGATGATTTAAAGTTGATTTACAAATGGGTATTAATTATTATGAAATTCACTACACACTATGTTAAAGCTATGTACAATTGTGATTGGTTTGCCATATTTTGAGCTATAAACCATTGATATATTGTAAGATTTGAGAAGGAGTTTTGAGGTATATTTCTTGAGGGTGTTGATTGATGGTTTTACAATGGATTTTATTGCATGATTTTATACTAGCATTATACACCCTCTAAGTGTTTGATAAAATGTCCAATTATGGTTTCTTGAGGAATTGAAGGTCCAAAGCATGAGATATGGTATGAATGACTATATGATGATGAAATGAGCTTATGTATATGATAAATTCTATATAAAGTATTGCATTAGACCATGCCCAATCCGGGGGGACTAAGAACCCGGATAACTTAGATGGGGGTTTGTATTCATCAACATAGGGAAGGGTTTGTACTTCTCCACCTGTTGATGGGGAGACATCATCACTAACCAAGATGGGGTTTGTACTAGTCAACCTAGGGAAGGGTTTGTACTTCTCCACCATGGTGATGGGCGGCATTAGCACCAGCCTAGATGGGGGTTTGTACCCATTCACCTTAGTGATGGGGCAACATCATCACTAACCTACCAAAGGTACTTAAGCATGAGTACTTAAGCATGTTTTACTTATGCATTGATCATGCATGCCATATTGTTATCTAGTGCCTATTACCTATTTATATGCATTTTGATCATGATGCTTAATTCTTGTTTGCATTGCATCGTATATACTTAGAGCATTCTAATATACTAACGCATACTTTATGCCTACATAATGTCACCATGT
The DNA here is from genome assembly GCA_025642045.1 of Solanum sejunctum. NCBI lineage: Eukaryota > Viridiplantae > Streptophyta > Magnoliopsida > Solanales > Solanaceae > Solanum > Solanum sejunctum. The sequence goes on along the minus strand of JAOTQJ010022075.1, from coordinate 13,132 downwards.
AGGAACCAAAGTCCAAGTTGATCATCTTGTTCCACGTGGCTAATTCGGTGCTATTCAAGCTAGTTGGTAAGTCCTACACTTCGGAGGCCTAGTTTATGTTTCTTCCATCATGTATTGAGACATTCTTTTTTATTATCTATTTTAACTATAAGGGTGAGTTGGGTTACTTTGCATTGGCCCCTGCTCTTATCTATGTATTAGAGGTGTTTGTTGGACATGTTATGTACCTATGATATGAGTTTAACTCTTGTCTTTTGACCATGATATTCTGCAAGCTTTTCCCTTAGGCCTGATTTATCCATTTTATTATCTTTGATGCTTGATTTATTGCTTCCGCGACCAAGGATGTGTAATAATGCTTTATGAGGCTTGCTTGAAGTCCCTTCGGATTCCCCTTGCATTGTGTTATGTTTAGTCCCTAAGCCTGGGTGGTAACAAGCCAATACCTTGTAGACCTCATCAATGAACTCTTGAGGGTCCTCAATTACCTTAGACCCATAGAATTCTGGTGGATTCATCCTCATGAAGTCTCTCACCTTAGATCCTGGGGTAGGAGCATGAGGGGCTTGGGCCCCTTGATTGACTTGATTGGCCATATCTTGAGCTAGCAAACTGAGAGCATACCAGAGCTCACCATGAGCCGGTTGTTCCTCCAGAGTGCAGGCTCTCCTTCCTTTTACGCGAGGCATGATCTAAACATGACAAATAATGTTCATTAGAAGAAAAACTCACCTAACTTCTATAGCACGACATAGATCAAGAAGAAGGAAAGCATTTTCTAAAATGTCTCATAGCCTCGTACTCATAAATGTGATGCACAACATGACCATGAATAGGACTCTAATTGATGCGATGTGTTTGTTGCGTAGGACCATTAAGAACCTAGTGATTTGGTACCAAGTTTGTCATTCCCCAATCCTAGGGCCTAGATGTGACATGGCGAATGGGGAACCCAATGGGACCAAAACAAGCATTTTAACATATCATTACACTTTATTGGTCGCGAAAGCAATTAAACAACGTAATTAGATTAGAAATAAGGACAAATGGGATAAAGCAAAACTTTCATATCATTAACAGTAGAATAAGAGAGTCAGGGTCAATACATAACATATCCAATAACACCTCTAAAACTTAGATAGGAGCCGGGGCCAAGACAAGCAACCGGGCTCACCCTCATAGTCAATACATACATAAAAGAAAGATAGTCTTAATATATAGCTTGAGATCATAGACATTATCCCTGGAATGGAGGAATCACTACCTAACTTGAGAGAAATCATACTAGCCACGTGGAGGAAGATGCTCAACTAGAGCTCTGATTCCTACATGATTACTCATGTAGGCATAGAGTATGTGTTAGTAGTTTAAATGTACTAAGTATGTAGGATGCAATGAAATAAGAGATAAGCAAGATAATTGAAATGCAAAAGTATATTCAATGAGTAACATATAACAATATGGCATGCATGGAAGATGTTTGAAGTAAATCATGCTTACAAAGAACATAATACATGTGCAAGAAGAGACCATTATTATAGAATTCATAGGTAGATCATGGTGATTGAAGTACCAACCACTCATTTGTTGGAGGATCATCTCACCCTAGCACCCATGGTGATTAAGGTATCAACCCCTCAACCTGGTTAATAATGTACAAACCCCTCAATATAGTTATCAAGGTATAAACCCCTCGACATGGTTATTCGGGATCACAACCCCCCGAGTAGGGCATGGTCAATTCCCAACATGATGTAGGAGAATATTATGTACATACATTTCTTTGATTATCATAAATTCATTCAACTCAAAAGACATGCATTAGAACTTGAATTCCTCAAGCAATAATAAACAGTCATGCCATTTAGGGATGAAAAGATCCAAGAGAATTCAATGTAAAATCATCCATCAATACTTGGTAACACCCTCAAGCAATATACATCAAAATCCTTTATCAAATCCTATAATGGATCTTAGATTCATAGCTCAAAACATGCTAAAACAATCATAATTTCATGAAACCCCAACATAGTTCATAACTCAATTCATAATAAGTAATACCCATAAGTAAATCAACTTGAAATCATGCAATTTAGGTAAAAAAGGAGCTTGAGCGTCATGGGTGAAAGGAACCCATGAATGAAACTCACATACCTTAGCTTTGGAGAATTTCTTGATGAGGATTTGAATGAAGACTTGAAGCTTAGATGAATTCCTTAAGTTCCGGATGGTATTTAGACACTTGAATTTTGAGAGAAATATTAGTTTAAGGGTTTGAAAGAGTATTGGAGAAGGTCTTGGATGATATGAAGGTGAAATATGGCTAAGTATAGGTATTTTCACGTATGGGAAGGTTTAGTCCCAAGATAAAAAAGTCTTGGACCGGGACACAAAAACTAGACAAGATTATAGCCTCTCCGCACCCCAGGCATGTCACGCTTGGAGCGCGATAGCTCACTGGAAATCACATTTTTGTGATTTTCAAATTTTTCTATGGTTGCTCTTAAATCGGGGTTAGACCCATTTCCCGCTTAATGTTGCCCCCTAAACAAGAATATAAACTCAAATTTTTGATATCACGTACTAATTTTGAGATATATGGAAATTACTATTTTGAGCACTTTTGAGGCACATTTTCGGGCACTTTTGGGGTCGTTTCAGTTAGCGTTGTTTTTTATTGCAACTAGGGTGCCCCGTTTCTTTATCATTATTACCATTATCATTATCATTATCATTATCATTATCATTATCATTATCATTATCATTATCATTATTATCATTAGCATTATTATTATTATCATCATCATTATTATTATTATTATTATTATTATTATTATTATTATCATTATTAGTATTATCATTATCATTATCGTTATTAGCATTATAATTATCATACTATCATTATCATTATTATTATTATTATTATTATTATTATTATTATTAGTATCATTATCATTATTATCATTATCATTGTCATTATTATTATTACTATTATTATCATATTAAAATTATTATTATTATCATCATGATTATTCTTATTGTTGTTGTTATTGATGATGTTGTTGTTGTTAACATAAAATATTACTTTTCCATCTTAATTTGTGACTTACTTTCTTTGTTAGACTATCCTAAAAAAAGGTAACTTTTATATATTAGAATAACTTTAATTTATAATTTTTCTTTTACCCTTGATAAAATTATTTATACTCGTACTAATTACTAAAATTTGTTTTATATCTTCTCCTTCAAAATTTTATTCGTTTTTTTGTAAACATTTTAGAAACTTGACACCGAGTTCCTCTTACTCTTTGTTTTATTATCTAAATCATTTAAATGCATATGAAAAAGAAAATAATTTAGTATATGATAATTTTAATTTTATTAAGAATTCAACTTTACAAATTAAAATCTATGTTTCATTAAGGACGACATGAAAGCTATACTAAAATCTCATATGATTTCACTAATCTTTTTAGATTTTTGTTGTTGTAACATTGGACTTAATTGAGTGTATGTAGAATATGTTATATAGAGCGTGAAGTATTAATAAATATAAATAACCATCTCATCCAAATTTACATAAAATTATGTATGTAAAAAATTTTAGGTCACTTTATATTTGTTCTATTACTTAGAATGTGAAATATTAATAAATAAAAATAATTAGAGCATCATTAAGTGTATTTAGAATATGAAAATTCATCGAGTGCAATTATAGAGGATATTGTTCAAAGTTTTTTCTTTGAGGCAAGTTGTCATATTTTATTTTTATTTTTGATTCATTTTCTTTATAAACTGAAAAGATGAATAACTTAAACGAAGTCTCAAGTTGCAATTTACAAGGTCGAAAATAGGTTAAATATTTGAACAAGTTAATCAATACGTCTATTTCAAATGTGATATGGTACCCACAATCTTTAAATCTTGGATCCGCCTCCATATAATATATATGTACTTTAAATGTATTAAAATATAATATTTACTTGATTTGATTAAACAATGATTAAAAAAAAGTTACACTATATATTAAAAATAAATTATACATGTAATATAGATGTATTACACTATGTATAAAAGTAAATGTACACGTGACATAAATGTATTATAAATGGCTTAAAATGTGTTAGATAATTTTGATGAAAAATCTACCCTATAATTTAAACAAATATATCTCTAAAATAGAGTATATTAAGTCCAGACTCATACAGCTAGTTTTAAAGAAATTAGGCTGACGATACATATAATATAAATTAACAATCAAATGCTTATTATATTATTTATAATTGACATCATTTTATACAAATTCTGAAATTTTGATTGCCACACTGTGTTACTATATGTGTAATGATAATTGTTTTTGATAATTAGTCAATTATTTATTATTACATATAAGAAATGAACAAGGCAGGCAACAGGATGTGAACATGCCTGTCTGTGTTGTCGGTTATTATCCTTTACTCTTCCATTTATTTTGTGAGCCCCATCTAATATTAGTATTTAGTCTATTTATTTTCATTTTTCCACTTTAAATTTTAAATATCTATTAACATAATAACTAATATGAACTTATTATCTTAATTTTTATATTAATTGATATGTATTTTAAGTGATTTTGGAAAATCATTTAACGAATAAATAATTAATGTCTCGGGTAAGACATGAACGAAATTCATTTTGAAGAATTTAATGAAACTGTTATTTTGAATAATCATTGAATATTGTTTCACTAGTCAGAAAGTGCAATCACATGTATATAAACTTGAATTACACTGAAATAGACACAGTCTAATATCGTATGCTATTACAGATTTTATTCCAACACTTTTGGAGAAGAAACCTTCAAAGAATCTTCACAGGAACTTCTTGACTATTGACGAGAAAAGATAAAGAGCAGAAATCAGAAAAGTAATGTAACTTTTCTTCTGAAAGTTCTTTTTATAAGTCTAAAGGGACACAATATTTCAATTAGTTGTGTCTCTTCTCTTTTCTTAATAATTAAATAAATATAATAAATATATATTATTTAAACATTAATATAGATATGGGTTGACCCACATGGATGATCCAATCCAATTTTCTTCATCTCCCACTGACACACAGTGGGTCAACTCTCATTCCTATTCTGTAACTTTCATACGTTACGGCTAGACCGTGTGACTAGTGCATACTTAGAGAGTTTCGTTGCTATATATTTGTTAGGAATGTACAACATCTCATCAATGAAATTTAGAGTAGACTATAGTATGCAACACCCTAGATCATTTATCACATTCATATCTCTCATTATCTCTTTTCTTAATTTTTGAGTTCATCATTATGTACTAGTCTCGTAGATAATCATAAAGTATGTAAATGAACACAATTGATGTGATAATATCTGTCATGATCCAAGCCTAGGACCTAAACGTGACATGATGAATGGAACCCAAAGGGGACCCCAAACAAGCCTCTTAGTATTAAATATCCTTGATCGCGGAAGTAAATAAATAACAATAAGAGAATAGAAATAAGGATAGAGGGACTAAGGGAAATCTTTATTAGTATAGATCATCAAAAGAGTCAAGCTTAAGCATAATTACATAACTAGTCCAACAACACCTCTAGCATAGATTGGGCGGGGTTCAAGACACTCTCCGGGCTTACCCTTTTAGTATCAAAGTGCAATATAAGGAAAGAGTAAAAGTAAGAGTATAAAGCTAGTGTCCCCGAATTTGAACACTCACCAATAGGTTATCTTCAAAATAATCAACTAGCCATAGAGAGGATGATTGTGAGGGACTCCGGTTCCTACATGGTAAAGTCATGTAGGTATAAAGTATGCGTTAGTATATTTAAATATACTAAGTATGTAGGATGAAATGCAATAAGAGATATGCAACTTAATAAAAATGCATAATCATCAACAAGAGATAGTTTATTAGCAACATGGCATGCATGATCAATGTTTGAAGTAAAACATGCTTATATAGTACATACTACATGTGTAGGAAAAGACCATCATCATAGACCAAGTAACTAGTACTTGGAATCCAAGGCCTATCTAATGTGCAGTCAAAATGCAGCACATTTAATGTCTAAAACAAGGGATTTTGTGAGTCCTTAATGCGGCTTTTTATGGTTTTTTATGTGTTTTTATGTTGTTATTGTAGAAAAGGTAGGTTGGCATTATTTTTCGAGAAAGTTGCAGATTTTACTGAAATACAGGACATATGAGTCTGCCTATGAGTTGTAGCCCAAGCTACAAGTCATAAGGTAATCTCATAGCAAGGAATAATCAGCAAAAATTTAAAATTTGCTAAGTGGAGGTCATCCCTACGATGCTACTCTACGAGTCGTATGTCTCCCTATGACTCGTATAGGTGGGTACATAGCAAGAAACAGAGAGACAAAATTTTGGATCAAGTATTGAAGGCCTACAACATGAGAAGAATATATGAGTCGTAGCCCAAGTAGCAACTCATACCTATGGGGTCATAACTGTGAAGTCCAAAAGGCAAAGTGGATAATATAAAACTCTGATTATGACTCGTAGGTCACCCTACAATTCGTAATTGTGAAACATACCTGCTGCCAGTTGTTTTTTTGGCTTAATTTTTAGGATTAAATTGTAATTACTATAAATACTTTATGGTAGGGTTTTATTTGGGAGTGCAGACTTGAATCTTTAAAGAAAAATAATTTGAATATTCTCTCTAGAATATCTTTAGGGTTTAGAGTAGATTTCTATCTTTTTATTGGAAAATCCACTTTTTGGGATTGCAAGACACAAATTCTCCATTCATCAAAGCTTGTGGTTTATAATTTGTGGTGCTTTTGTTCTTCATTTGCATAGGTGAAATTCTCAACTATGTCATTTATTTATATTATTGTTGGTTTTGCCTTAGCCATAAGTAGTTAAGTACCCACAAGTTGGGGTTGTGGGAACCATAGGTAGTTGACTTGGAATAATCTAGGCTTTGTGCATTTTTATGATTGGGTTTTTGCATGTACTGTTTATTTTCTTTCATTTTTATTGATGTTTGATGGTGTCCAACACCAAACTCCACCTATTATCACGATTCCGACCAAGGTAGTGTAGAATAGGAAAAGAGAAGTAGATGACAGAATTCAATTGATGTGTTCTCATCTAATCAAACAAACTTGACCAAGGGAGGTTGATAGGGACAATAGGTAATGGCCAGTTGGTACACCAATGTTGCCGAATAAGCGTCGTGGTGAAAGTCGACCTTCACCTTCACAAGAGGGCAGGAAAAACCTAAGTTATCATCCTGCATGGAAATTCTCAATTAGAGTTATGTTGCTTAGGGTAATTGACTCAACGAACCATGGAAAATACAATTCTCAAGTTGTCCCTAAATTTGAGTGTTTTCTCACATAGTTAGTATGGTATTTATTTTTAGTTTTGTTATTAAATAACAAAACCCCTCCATTTGAAGATTTTAGTTATAAATGATCAAAATGATTGATAGTGAACTCTTGTATTCAAGCCCTATATTTCCTGTGAATTCAATCCTAACCTTCGATTAGGTTAATTGCTGACAGTGACCATTTTCTTATTGGAGTGTGAACATCATCAAGAATTATGGCGTCATTGCTGGGGAATATGACTAGATTTTGACTTGATTTCACTATTAGTTAGTTCAAGTATTATTTTCTAGACTCTTTTGTATTTTACTTTTATTTTTATTTTTGTTTCTTGATTTTATTTGCAAGGTGCACTATGTTGCATGCCCAACATAAGGAACCAGGGCAATCCCTTAGCTAAGATCAATTTGGAGATCCATCGACTCTTTTGAAGAATGGTTTAAGTGAATGAGGATGTCGTAGTTGAGGAAGAGATGAATATGAATGACGATATGGGAAGAGAAGAAAATCAACCACCGAGGGATGATAGGCCATAACATAGGGATTTCAATGAGAATGCTTATAGTTGGAACCGATGTCGCTTAAATCCTATGGACATGGACATTACTGGTGCTATAGTTTTCCCTACATTACCGACAGACACTAAGTTCTCGGTGTCAAGTGGATTAATTCAAATTCTCCAAAACTGTGGGTTGTTAACAAGGCTACATTAAAAGGATCCCCATCGTCATCTCCATAATGTTGTCTTCGTCTGCAAGAGTGTCATTGGAATACAAAATCTTTCTCTTGATGCTATTGCTTTGCGGGTGTTTCCATTGTCACTAACTAGTAGTACAGATATATGGTTGCCTGAGCTTCCTCTAGGTATAATAACAAGTTGGGCAGAGCTTCAAAGAGTGCTTCTAGAGAAAGATTTCCCAAGATCAAAGAAGATTAAGATCAAAGATCAAATAAATTATTTTGAGCAATTGTCGAGTGACTCTATTAGTACTACATGGAAGAGATTCACCAAATGCTTGGTGATCCTTGATCATAAGATTGTTGATGATGCCTTGATTGAGATTTTCTATCGGGCACTTGATGAGAATATTCAAGCTTGCACTGACGCAATCATGTAGGCATGTTTCTTGACCAATCTTTCGCATTTATAGCCGCGAGGATGGAGCAAGTGGTTAAAACTAATAAATCATGGGGTCAAAGAGAGTGAGGTGAAATGAATACTTCTTGTGCGTTCAACACCAACAATAAGCTAGCAAAGGTAAACGAGGAGATCTTGGAGCAACTTGCTCAACTTCGCACAAGTATGAACTTGGTCTTAAAACAAAACCAAGAAAGTGTCCAAGTGGTCACTCACCAACCTCCTAAGGCTCCTATGTATGATGATACATTCTTTGATGAAGATGTTTGTTTCATGAGTAATCAAGTGGTGGGTTTTCAAAATTACCCCCTAGGGTCCAACTCGGACTATTGGAAGCAAGGTTCCAGAAATCAAGGTCGGAACTACAACAATGATGGTTCATATAGAGATAATCAAAGTGGCTACTATGAAAGAGAGAGTGTCAGATGTTGAATAGGGTAGAAGAGATGGTAATAGGAATGGTCCTTATGTGCTACCCCACAATTGTGATGTCGTGCCAAACACCTCGAGTCTTGAAGAGATGTTTGACAAGTTGTTGAAAAGATCCAACCACTTAGATGAGACCTTGAAGGAATGAAATCAGAGTTTTAAAGCATAAACCAAAGATAGAGTCTCACTCCGTGGCGATTAAACAATTGGAATAATAATTTGCGCAAGTTTCTTCACAATTGAATCAATGCAAAAAGGGCAATTTATCAAGCAATATAGTTCAAAATCCTAAAAATGAAGGGCACTATATGGTGGTCATGACTCATGGGGGTAAAAACCACATCAGCTCACCAGTACCAGATGTTATGGATAAGAGTTGTAAGGATAGTGTCAAAGAAGAAACCAAAGCGCACGGCATGAAAGAGCAACAAAATAAATATAAGACCTTACCAAGGCCCGCTCTGCTGTTTCCCCAAATTCTTGGGAAAAGAAAAGAGAAAGGTATGTTTGAGTAGTTTTTAGCAATATTAAGAAAATTGTCAGTAGACATTCCTTTGATTGAAGCTCTTGAGAAGATGCCTAGGTACTCTAGATAGATGAAGGACCTAGTGAAGAAGAAGGAAGAAGTTAGCCAATACATCTCCCAAAATTTTTAACATTGCAGTGCCATCACCACAAAGTCTTTAGTGCAAAAATGTGAAGACCTAGGTGGATTCACCATAGCATGCACTATTGGAGAGCTTGCATTCACCATAGCACTATGTGATTTGGGAGCTAGCATTAACTTAATATCGTTTGTTGTGTTTAGAATGCTAGGTTTTGGCCTCCTATCCCTATAAATATGCGAGTGCTAATGGTAGATAGAATAGTTAAGAAACATATGGGGATGCTTTATGATATGCTGGTCAAGGTAGATAAATTTATATTTATCGCAGATTTTGTTATACTTGACTGTGAAGTTGATTTTGCAGTTCCTATCATCTTGGGGAGGCCTTTCCTAGCTATAAGTCGCACGTTACTTATCATACCCCAAAGTCCCATTAAGATGGACCGACACCTATTGCCGATAAGTCTTAGGAGAACCAACCTATGTCTATGCGCTTTTTACATATATTATAAGGGATTTGTACCTTCAATGTTCCTTTAAAAAAAGTAAATAGTAATAACAAGCCAAAAGAAAATGCATATAGCTAGGCTATTGGGGCCACCGTGTCTAAGGTATGATACATGACACACTTTAATTTACATAGTCTACAAAGCCTCTAGATAAGGAAAATTATCTGATAAGGGCCGAGACAAGCCCCGCCTCGACTAGTTGTACAATACAAACATATAAGCTCCAAACACATACAAAGCTCCGAAGCAACCTGGAGTTTGGTAACAATAGTTGGATATCTTGCACTCCTACTAGGGAGATCTACTAACACCTGTACCTAGAGCATGAAATGCATTTCCCCCGTAAGGGACGTTAGTACTAGATAATGTACTGAATATATAAAGCAGGAAATACTGTATATGAAGTAATAACTCAAATGAAACTATGCACTGGTGTAGGATAAGAGACCACCTTTAATTATACTATGGGATTGTGTACTTTATGTTCTTTGTATTAATTTACTTTTAATGTATAATTTTTGCACAACATGTAATACAAATGACTAGCTGAGTAGTAGTAAATCTATATTGGGATCGACCCTGGCTAGGCTTTTCCTTTGGCCTCTCGAGCTACCCCCCGTGATAGGATTGACCATATCTAGGTGATGCTTCTACCCCTCAAGCTACCATCCATCAATAAGTAATATCAATATTGGCCATAGCTAGGCTTTTCCTTTAACCCCTTGGGCTACCCCCGTAATAGGATCGACCCTGGCAAGGTGATTCTTCCACCCCTCGGGTTACCACCCGTCAGTAAGCAATATACTTTATCTTTCAATTATCTTTGAGTTGATTCATTTGGTGGTTACAATACTATAGCACATGACATGTATATAATCATACAGGACAATATGATAATGAAAAAAGTATGTTACACAAATAATGAAATGTGTATGCGATGAAACCACTCGTGAACTTTATTTAGCAACAAGAACCCATGCAACTTTGTATCCAAGTATGTATATAGATTGGAAAGTGACTATGTATGGGAGCATGTGAACATGTGAAGGAGTGGATACATGGTGAATAATTGTGTCGGAGTTGGCAAGTGCCTTTATGTGCCAAGGAGGGATCTATGTTTCATGCCAAATAAATATGAAATCAAGTAGTCTTACATACTTCATTGTATGACCTCGTTACTAACTTGGGGTGACCGTGTTTTCTCTCAAATATTTATCTACATTATATTATTAAATAAGACTAGTATTAGCATCAAAGAAACACTTCTTGGCAGCCCAATATCATAAAAACTAACACCCGGACAGCAAGCTTATAATTAGCAACCCAAAGGTATTCCTTCAACCTTTTCACTTATAATCGTATATTCTAACAACCATTCTTATGTACATGCCATACATCTTGTTTTAGACCCTTAATAGTCTTACAACAATTCATAGGGTACAAGACATAACAATCTTGCACAACAGACAAATAGGCAACATCAGATTCGTATTCTTGCTACATTTTGACGTCAACCATCCCGAACCTATTTCAACTTTACCCAAATTGTATTCCACATTTTGACTCATAAAACTAGTGTTACAATAGTCCCAAATTAGGTTAAGGTCGTGCAACAACAGTTTCCAATTATCAACTCACACGTTTCTTTTAAGAGTACAATTAAAATATCCTTTAATAAGTCATCTTTGCGGACAATAACAGTGGTAAAGCAGCCTGGTTACATTACTATAAAACCAAACTTTGCTAAATACATAAGTACTACTTCACAATACAGTCAACCAAGAAGATAAAAGCCTCTTAATTAACAAGAAAAGTGTACAACAATCCTTAGAATACATGCTGTCCAGAATTTCCAGCATATGTATAGTTAGCTTGTTTCTTTGGTTTTGATAAACAAACCATACTAGGTGCATAATTGGATTTAATTACCTTTAAACTAAAGGTTTAGAGCTTCTTTAATAATCCTTGTAAGGTTGTATGGCCTATTTTCCACACGTTGAAAGAGAGCAAAGAATAACCAAGAAAGCAAATTTTTTTTTTATCCAAGTTGAAATGACTTTAGGGGGATGTGTTTATCCCCTTTTTAAAAGACATATTGGCCGACTTAATTTTGATTTCTTAGCCTTAATATATTAAGTTGTTGATGAAGCATCTTGCTCCTTTTACGTGTGCCTTAAGGGGCTCCAAATTGATGGGCCTTTGTTGCCCATTTTTCAGCTTTCTCCTTTCCTTAATTATTTTGGGACTAAATTATCAAAGCGATTGTGATGTCTTTGGGCCCTTTTAATATCCTCCTTGGACTGAACATATAGTCCATTTATGATGTTAAACATGGGCTAAAGTTACACCCTTAACACGGACTTTATTCATAATCGGACTTGGACAAATTTGATGTTGGGTCTCGTCTCCGTTTAGCTAGCAAATTTTAGCTAAGCAAGTAGGTGACTCACCCACTAGATTCTTTAAGTCCTAAAAGTACCTTAATTCTATCACTTTTTTAGGGTTATGATCTCCTCAATTTCACACAAAACATGTATATACTCGACCCTCTTAAGTGTTAGACACACATATCGCTCATTAACACGAGATTCAAGCACTTTTAATAATTAGCACTAATTTGACCAAACCATATTATGTTTCATTTACATAGTACTATTACATGTAAAATGTGAGGTGTTACATCCTCCCGCCCTTAGGAACATTCGTCCTCGAATGTTGGCGCCATTGGATGCTTAACCATGTTTAACGCAATAAATGTTCAAACACACATACCTATTAAGGCCCCTAATTCTTGATGTTGGATTTCCTCTTTAGCTTCAAATAAGTAAGAGTAATTTGATTTTATCTCATCCTCGGCCTACCATGTTATTTTTTCTACTTGCTGGTTTCTCCAAACTACTTTTACTAAAGCTATTTCTTTATTTCTTAGCTTCTTAACTTGATGATCTAAAATAGCAACAAGTACCTTTTCATAGGTGAGATCTTCTGTAACCTCCACATCCTCAATAGAAGTGATACGGGATGGGTCACCTATGCGTTTTTGAAGCATTGAGACATGGAAAACTGGATGAACTATTGAAAGCT
>JAOTQJ010022065.1:0-16775 GCA_025642045.1 Solanum sejunctum | reverse complement strand
ATTCATGGTATAAGCTTGAAATAGATAGACATGCATAATTAATCAACATTTCATAAAATCTCAACATAATTTATAATCAAAATCTATAATAAGAGATATCCATAAATGCTACAACTTGAAAACATGCAATTTTCATAAAAAGGAGGATTGAGCTTCATGGGTTAAAGGACCCAATGGATAAAACCTACATACCTAAAAATTGAGTTTTCTTGAGATGAGATTGAGGAGAATCCTTAAGTTCCAAAGTTAAGCTTGAAATCCTTGAAATTTGAATGAGATATTTGGTAAAGTCTTAGAGAGGTTTTTGTAAGGGTTTTGAGTGATATAGAGTTGAAAAATGGCAAAGTATAGGTACTTTCACGCAAAAGTGGGTATGGGCCTATGAACCCAATGCCCTTGGCTGACATGGGAAATTAAGGAAATATCAACATTGGCTCGCATCTAGTCTGCGACACAAACCCAACCTGAAGGTAGAATTAACACTAATCCACACCCAGTATGCATTGCAGCTTGGTTGCGAATGCACACTGGAATTCAAAATATTGCGAAATTTATTTTTTGCTATGGGTCCTTTAAAATTTGTGTTATACCCATTTCTCACACAATTTTCCCCCCTGATTGAGAATATGAAGTTAGATTTTTGATATCATGCATGAATTTTGAGATATATGAAAATTATGATCATGGGCATTTTTGAAGCATATTTTTTTGGTGTTTCATTGGTCCTGTTGATTCCCCATCACATACAGATGGATTGTCCCACCGCCTATTCTATTTCAACATCTTTCTGGTTATCCCTAGCTGGTGATGCCATGGTATAAGATTGGGCCTTATTGCCCCACATTGGACACTTCTTCTGAAAATGGCCCAGATGGTCATATTTATAGCAACCATTCCCTCAATATCTACATTCTCCCAGATGTATCTTGTCACATTCCCCATAATGTGGCTTCCCTTTAGAGCCAAGGGTCATACTTGCCTAAGACTATGGGCCCTATGCGCTGAAGTTTGGCTGACCTTGGGACTTTTGATCACATTTGTGGCTTGGGGTTGGTGCACTAGCTAAAGATGGTGCATAGCTAAAGGACCTCTTCTAGAAGTAGGACTTATCTCCTTTACCATGCTTAGTTTGATTGAGCTCAAGCCCTAATGACTTGGCCTTCTTACTCAGATGCTCCTCTCTGTCTTTCTTCTTATTCTCCATAGTTTTTTGGGCATAAACCATAATTTTTGAGATATCCATACTTGAGATCAATAATGTCGCCTTGCACTCCCTCTTGACATATCTACCCAACGCAGATAATAATTTCCTCATCATCGCTCTCATATCCTGGACCACCTCTAGGATATCCCTGGATAACTTGAGGAACTTTAGACTATACTTTTTAACAGTCAACCCCTCTTATTTTAGATTCATGAACTCCTCAACCTTCACCTCTGTCAACTCCTAAGAGAAGAAGTGATCAACAAAGGCACTCCCGACTCATCCCAAGCAGCATGCTCGATATCCTCACTTCGTCTCTCTTCGTGTTGATTGTACCAAACATTAGCCACATCCATAAGCTGAACTCCTTCAATCTTGGTCGCATACATAGTTTTTAGCATCTTCCACATCACATCCCTAATGTTTTAAGGTTCCTAACCAAAAGACTAGTGGGTTCATCCTCAAAAAGTCTAGTGGCAACAATTGGCTCTTGAGAGATAGAGCTAGGGTCTATGAACATTGGTTCCAGCTCTAGGCAACCGCCAATTGTGTGACATGGTTATCCTCTATAAAAGGAACAGGTGGAGCAGTAGGTGTATCGGGAACACCAGCGGGTCTAGTCAATCAACTTTTCCCCCTTGTTTCAATTGGGAGAGGAACCTCTGAAGTGGGGTTCTTAGCATTACCGAATGAAGCATTTTGTTGGTCATGATACATTTAGGAGGCATGATCTGCAAGCACATAAGGCATGAGTTAGAAGAGAGTTTTGTAGAGTTTTAACATTATTGCACAAACTAAAAATGTAAGAAAATGTAACAATTCCTTATGTTCTATAGCCTCTTTCTTATAAATTGTAGTGCATAAAACACCCATAAACCTGACTTTACTAGATGCAACTTCAACGATTCCATAGGATTCTTGAACTTTATGTTCTAATAGCAAGTTTATCACGTCCCGGGAAGCCACCCTTGGCGTGGGAAGTACATGAAGAACATTGCTTATTCACCAAGAGAACCACCTAGCCTCATCGTCATTTCAAGTCGACAGTGGAAGAAAATACTAAAATGAAAGGGGCATTATATTAATAAATATAACTCTGCTAAAACATAATTTCCAATAAATAAGCTTAGAAATAATCAATACTCAACCTAATCTTTACTCAATTCTATGAAGCCTCTACTCAACAATCTAGATGGTACCATTATAGGCTATGGGCACCCTAAATCAAAGAAATAAATACTCAATAAAAATAAGAAAACCAAAAAGGGCTCCTCTCGAATGCAAGAAGGGTTCACCAACTTTGATAATTCACTGATCTGGACCTCAATGATATGTGGGCTGATGTCCTATATCACCTGCATCTACATCATAATAAGATACAGGTCCAAATGGACGTTAGTATATGAAATGTACTCGTATATAAGATAACTCAAAAAAATAAAGCTCAACTTACTTTCGTCATCTCACACAACTCATGTTCAACTCAATGAATGCATGTTTAAAGTAAATCATGCTTTAAAATTAGACTCAATAGAAATAACTTAGTTTAGAATATCATGCTCAATAAGTGTTTGCTTAGGAGTTGCTCTTATCCAATTCCAATCCCACTACCTTTAGTACGGTGGTGCATGATGTGCCGTCAAAATACAACATATTTGGTACCTAAAACAAGGGATTTTATGAGTTCTTAAAGCGACTTTTTATGGTTTTAATATGCTTTTTATCTTAATCTTGCAGAAAAGTTAGGTTGCTATGATTTTGAAAAGAAGTTGCAGATTTTGCTGAAGCATAGGCCATACGAGCCCATCTATGAGCTTACGAATCATAAGGTGTGTTGTAACAAGAAATAGAGACCAAAATTTCAAAAATCTGTCAATTGAAGTTCACTCCTACGAACACATCCTATTAGTCATAAGACACACTACGACTCATATAGGTTAACTCGTAGTAAGAGTCATAGAGCCAAAATGTTGGACCAAAAAACTAAAGGCCAAGACTATGAGAACAGCATACAAGTCATAGCTCAAGCAATGAATCATACCTATGGGTCATAGCAGTTTAGTCTAAGATGATAAGAACCTGATACGAGACCCCGACTATGACTCGTAAGTCATCTTACTAGTTGTACTGGCAAAACTTATCAGCTGCCAGCTGTCTTTTCCATGTAAATTCTAGGGTTGTTTTGTAAATACTATAGATAGTTTATGTTAGGTTTTAGAAAAAAGGAGGAAGATTCGACTGGTAGACAATTGAGAATCACTTTTTGAATCTTTTCTTAGTTTTTTAAATAGTTTATTGTTCCCTCTTGGAAAATCAATTTTAGGGATTACAAATCTTGCCTTGAACTTATTGTTGATCAATCAAGCTGGTGGGCTTGCAACTTGTGATGCCTATTTTCTTCATTGGTATTGGTAAAGGTCTTTTCCATCAATCTCGGATGGAGCCAAAGATTCAGTATTTTTTGGCTTTGGGTATGATGGAATAATGCAAAATGGCTCTTTAAACTGTTTGTACTTCTTTCAATTGTGAAGTAGCAATTAGTCAATATAACTTTCGACTATTATCATGGGTCATCCATGAATAGTCACGCTATGTTTTTAAATATAGGAGTAAGGCTGCGTATATCCGACCTCCCCTTACCCCGCAATGGGCAGGAGCCTTTGAGGCATTGGAGTAATGTTGTTGTTGTTGGTGGTGGTGGTATTGGTAAAGCTCTCATTTATGCCCTGTATATACAATTTTACTTGTTTTAAATTAGCCATTAGTATCTAAGCACCCATAACTTGGATTATGGGAACCATGGGTAGTTGACTTGAGATGACCTAGCTATATTGCATTTCTATGATTGGGGTTTTGCATGTATTATCTATTTCCCTTCATTATTATTATAGTTTGATGGTGGCCAACACCAAACACCGCCTGCTATCATAATCTTGATCAAGGTAGTGATGAGTAGGAAAAGGAAAGTGGATGAGAGAATTTGATTGATGTGTTCTCGTCTAATCAACCGAGCCTGACCAAGGTTGACTAGGATAATAGCTAATAGTTAGTTGGTATGTCATAGTTGTCGACCAAGCGCTATGATGAAATTCATCCTTTACCTTAAAATGAGGGTTGGAAGAACCTAAGTTACTGTCTTATATGCAAATCATCAATTGTAGTTACGTTATCTAGGATAATCAAGTCGACGAACCATGGGGACCATAATTCCAAAGTTTTCGCCAAAATTGAGTGTTTCCTCGCGTTATAGTTAGTGGTAGTTTTATTTTATTTTTGAATCACAAACCCCTACCCCCCATTTAGAGATTGTAGACATAAATATTAGAAATGTAGTCAAACCCTGTATTCCCTGTGGATTCGATCCTAACCTCGGTTAGGTTAATTGGTGACAATGATCGCTTATTGGAGTATGAACATCATCAGTGCTCAATGAAAGTGATATCATTTCCATGCTAGTCCTAAACTTTCCATGGTTAAGGATGATCAACTCTCTCATGGATCTATAGTAAATGTCTAACTTTTGGGGCTCGAGTCTCAAGAACATGTTATACAACTATCGTACGCTGACAATATAGTTCTATAAGTTAGTGTAGCTATTTACTCTCTCCCACCTTAGTGCTTGATTAGTGTAGTTATTTACTCTCTCCCAGCTTATTGCTTGATACTCCTCTCAAGACTAAAACATGCTCAACTCATCAACTAACTCAATCTTCAATGATCAGTCAATCAACTCAAACCTCAACCTTATTAGGTTATCTCATCTCAACATATCTTAGTTTCTCATCAACTCAGTCAATCAATAAAGATAACTAGACTCAAAAGGTCATTCAAACTCACTCAATAAGACTTATCATGTAATACAAGTAAGATACATACTAATGTAGATGATTAAATGCAATATGCTCCTCATGCTCGACCATACTCACGTTACTCAACACCTACAATCAAGATCAAACTCAAACCTCAACTCAATCCATGCATAAGTTTGTATAAACATCATTCAACTTAGGATGGTTCATGATATCAAGTATAAAATATTTATGAATATCTCATATCAGTAGTCATGCAACATGATAATTATCTCATAGTGTATCATAAGGACTCATAATAAATGTTAATACTCAATAATTGGTTGATGGGGATTTCACAACTCAACTCTTGTTCTAATTTTTGAGTCAAATATGTGAAATGGCACATGAATGTATGTGGTTCCACACTTTAGTAAGCCTTATATACCTAGAAATAGAAGAAATAATCAAACTCCAATCGATCTTTGCATTTGAACCTGAAATCCTCACTCTTCTCCCTCCTCTGGTGCTCTTAAGAAATCCTTAAGCGTGAACGATGGTGAAAACATACTTAGGGTTCTATTTTAAGACTTTATTTAAGTCTAAATGGCTAAGGATTTGATTAAAATATGTTGGAATAGACAAAAAAACCCTATTAAAAACTATCGACTGGGTCTACGAGGCCCCATGTATGGGTTATAGACCATTCTACAAGTCGTAAACAACCTCCCATAAATGAGGGGTCAAGAAATCCGAGTCACTAGAATTTGGCATGAAACCACTTTTACGGGTCGTGAAAGATTTTACGGGTAGTCTGATACCTCATGACTAAAGATTCTAAAAAGTTGATTCTTAGATCACCAACCTAAGAAACTAATCTACAGGCCTTAAAATACTTTACGGTGTCATATGTCCTCTCGTACATAAGTCACAAAATTAGAAGGCCCTTATGGATTCTCTTTTAGGAGCTTTTCTTAGACATTTTCAAAGTTTTATCAGTGCGTCTATTAAGACTAGATAGAAAAAATTGGGGATGTTATAGCTTCTTGGGAATCTTTATTACAAAAACCCATCAGCAGTATAAACTAGATATGGAAAAAATGAAAGGAAGAGAAAGGAAACAAAAAGATCGATAATAACAAAAACGTATAATAGTATGTAAATACGAGACAATTAACATATATAAGACCACTAATGACAACTCCAGATAAAAAGACGTGACAAATCCTACTACACTACTATACCTCATGGCCAGACATCAATCTAACCCTACTAACCTATTAGCCTGCTACTTTAATTCACGACCCCCACTCCTTTCTATCTAAGGTCATGTCCTTTGCGAGGTCAAGTTTCACCATATCTTGTCTGATCACCTCCCCCTAATACTTCTTCGATCTACCTCTACGTGTAACTCCCAAATCCAACTTCTCACACCTCTTAATAGGAGCATCGGTACTCCTTCCCTACACGTGTCCAAACCATCATAGTCTCACTTCCTATACCTTATAAGCTACAGAGGCCACCTCGAGATTCTCCTGAATGGTTTCATTCATAATCTTCTCACTCCTGGTATTCCTACAAATCTATCTCGGAACCCTCATCCTCACGACCTGCATCTTATGAACATGTGATTTTTTGAATGGGAAACACTCCACCCCATATAACAAAGATGGTCTAACCACCACCCTCTAAAAATTACCTTTGAGTTTAGTTGGTATCTTTTTATCACACAAAACTCCAGAGGAAAGCCTCTGTTTCACCTATCTTGCCCCAATATGGTCTGTGACATCATCATCGATATCACCACCACTCTAGATGATAGACTCAAGATACTTAAAGTTTTTAATTCTGGAAATAGGTTAAGTGTCAAACCTCACATCAGTGTTTGCTTCATCTCTCGCAAAATGAATTTACACTCTAACTACTTTTAATTTTGGTTCTACTCAGATTGAACCCTTTGGATTCCAAAGGGTGTCTCTAAACCTCCAATCTATCATTAAACTTAGCCCAAGTCTGATTAATTAGTACTATATCATTTACAAATAGCATACACCATAAGACCTCCTCTTGAATAGATTGTGTTAGCTCATCCATCACCAAAGCGAACAAAAGAGGGCTCAATACAAATCCTTGATAAAGTTCCATTTTAACAGAAAATTACTCTGAGTCTCCTCCCACATTTCTAACTCAAGTGTTGGCTCCATGGTATATGTCTTTCATCACCCTAATATATATCATTAGAACATCTTTCACCTCTAGACACCCTCATAGGACACCCATTGGAACTTTTCTGATAGGCCTTTTCGAGATAAAGGAACACCATATGGAGGTCCTTTTTTCTTTCTCTATATTTTTGCACTAATCTCCAAACAAGATGAATTGCTTTAATAGTCAACTGTTTTGGCATGAATCCAAATTGATTCTCTAAAATAGATACTTCTTTTCTTACCCTCACCTCCACCACTCCCTCCCTGACCTTCTAAGTGTGGCTTAAAAACTTGATACCCCTATAATTATTATAATTTTGAATATCACCCTTATTTTTGTACAATAGAACCATTATACTCCTCCTCCATTCATCGGGCATCTTGGAAGTCTTCATAGAATTGAACAGTCTAGTCAATCACTTTATGCCTTCCTTGACCATGTTCTTCAAAAATTCTACTGGTATCTTATCGGGTCCAATCACCCCCCCTTTCTTCATCTTACTAATAGCACGTCTAACATCCTCAACTATGAACCACCTGCAATAAACAAAATCTTTATAACTTTAGAGTTTGCTAGCTCACCTAACTCAGTATCTCTATCTTATTTTTCATTTAAGAGTTTATAAAAGTAAGCTTACCACCTTTGCAATCTCTTGTTCACATCTCTGCCACTACTCCAGGCCTCTAAACTACTCAGCTTTTCTTCCATCTCTTGAAAAAGGGTAGGAGTCGGGCCTCTTCATCTAATCCTCGATAGGTTATTAACAACCTTCTTATTCTTATCTCTTTTAATCTCTATATTCTTCACTAGAAACCTATTTTGAGTGTAAATATTTTCATTTCGGGATGACCTTGCAATTCTTACAAAGGTTTTTATCGTTCTAATAAAGAAGTAAGTAGTCAATCTGAGTCTTATCTACTGTATTCCGAAAGGTAATCAAGTGATTTTCCTTCTTGGGGAAACATGAGTTAGCAATAAGTAACACAAATGCTTTAACTAAATCCAAGAGAGACGTCCCACCTCTGTTCCTCCCCACAAAACCAAAGTCTCTATGAATATCTTCAAACTCACTAGTGGTTGACCTAATATGCACATGAAAATCACCCCCAATAAAGATTTTTTCTGTCTTAGTTATGCCTCTCATAACCTTATATAACTTTTCCTAAAAGAGCTTTTTGACTTCCTAATTGAGGACTGATGTGTTGTCAAATTAGAACACATTTGATCCTAAAATAAAGGATTTTGCATGTTCTTAATGTGACTTTTATGGTTTAGATGTGTTTTTTGTGTTGTTCTTGCAGAAAATTTAGGTTGGCATGTTTTTAGAAAATTGTATATTTTGATGAAGTTCAGGACATACGAGCCAGCGTATAAGTCATAGCCCAAGCTAGGAGTCATAGTATGCCCTCATAGCCAAAAACATTGTCCAAAAATTAGAGATTTGCAAAGTAAAGGTCAACTATGCAAGGTTAACCTATAAGTCGTATGTCTTACTATGACTTATAGCAAGGGGCCTCATGGCAAGAAACATTGTTACCAAAATTTGGACAAAGAATTATAACTTGAAACCACAAGAAGATACTATGATTCATAGATCAGACCATGACTTGTAGCAATAGATCGTAGCAGTCAAGTCCAAAATGCCAAGTGCTAATTATGAAAGCATGATTATGACTCGTAGGTCACCCTATGAGTCATACCTGTGAGTCATACCTACTGCCAACTTGGGGTTGTGGTAACCATGAAGATTTGACTTGAAATAACTGAAATTCTGTGCATTTCCTTGATTGGGTAGTTGCATGTATTGTCTATTTCCTTACACTTTGAATGTTGTTTGGTAGTGGCCAATACCAAACCTCGCCTACTATCATGATCCTGACCAATTTAGTGATGAATAGGAAAAAGGAAGTAGATGACGAAATTCGATTGATGTTCTCTCTTCTAATTAACAAAACCTGACTAATGGGAGGTTGACTAGGACAATGGGTAATGGTTAGTTGGCACACCATGATTGCCGACCATGTGCTGTGGTGACATTTGACCTTCACCTTCACACGAGGGCTAGAAGAACCTAAATTACTATCCTGCATGTAATGTATAAGTTAGAGTTATGTTATATGGGGTATTAGAGTTAGAGAATCATAGGGAACAAAATTCCCAAGTTGTCCCTCAATTTGATTGTCTCTTCGTACTAGTTGTATAGTGTTTTTATCTTCTTTTTTTTTCAAAAATGCAGAACCCCCCATCCTAGAGAAGTTATTTGATTGGTGCTTGAAATAATTATTGGTGAATATATATAGTCAACTCCATATTCCCTGCGGATTCAACCCAAACCTCCAGTTAGGTTTATACTTGATAGTGATCGCTGTATTATTGGAGCATGAATATAAAAAATTATGGCATTGCTGCTGGAGAATACGACTAAGTTCTTGACTTGACTTCACTAGTAGTTTGTTCAAGTAGTAATTTTTAGATTCTCTTATATTTTACTTCTGTTGTTTAGTTTTATTTGCGTGATGTACTAGGTATGTATGTCCAACACAATGAGCCAAGGTGATCCCTTAGCTCCACTAAACTTGGAGATCCACCGATTGCAAGGAGATTAGCCCAAGAAAATAAATATATCGATTGATTAAGTCATAGGTCAACATGAGAAAGCTATGGGTAGAGATGAAAACCCACCTCAAAGAGAGTATAGGCCACACCATAGTAATTTCAATGAAAATGCATATGGTCAGAATTAATATAGGTTGAACCCTATGGATATGGATATCATGAGAGCGATAGTGTTGCCACCACTACTGACTGATACTAAATCGCAGTTTCAAGAGGTCTATTGCATGTTCTTCAAAATCATGGTTTATTTACTAATTTACCTTTGAAGGATCCTCATAATCATCTCCAAAATGTGGCATTTGTTTTCAAGAGTATGATGGGTAAACAAAGTTTGTCAATGGATGCGGTTGGTTTTCGAGTGTTCCTATTATCTCTCACAGGAAATGCAGCAATTTAGTTATCCAAGCTTCCACAAAGTTTGATCAATAGATATGCTGAGCTATAAAGAGCCTTTTTAGAGAGGTATTTCCCTAGGTATAACAAGCTTAAACTCAAAGATCAAATCAACAACTTTGAGCAATTGCTAGGTGATTCGATAAGCACGTCTCGAGAAAGGTTCACCAAGTTTTTGAGGATGGTTCCCAATCATATAATTTTAGATGATGCTTTAGTTGAGACATTTTATTGGGCTCTTGATGAGAATAGTCATATTGCGCCAATATCGACATGGGTGATATGTTTCTTTATCAAACTTTTGCACAAATTGCCGAGAGAATAGAGCAAGTGGTCACAACAAATCGAGCATGGGATCAAATAAAGAGAGTATTATAACTTCTTCTGTGGTCAACACCAACAATGAGCATGCTAAGGTCAATGAGGAGATCATGCAACAACTTGCTTAACTTCACACATGTATGGACTTGGTATTTAAGCAAAACCAAACAAGTGTCCATATTGTATCTTACCAACCTCCTAAGGCTCCCATGTATAAAGAACCCTTCATTGTAATCAAGCGCTGATTTTTCGAAATAATGCTCAAGGGTCCAACTTGGACTATTAGAGGAATAGTTCCATAAATCAAGGCTAGAACTACAATCAAAAGGGAATGTATAGAGACAACTATGGTGGTTAGTAAGAAAGAGAAAGAGCACTGGATGCTGAGTGGGTACGAATAAATGGTTATAGAAATAGTCCATATATGGGTCCCTACAATCATGATGTCGGATCTAGAAACTCTAGGATTGAAAAAATATTTGACAAGTTGTTGAACAGAGATGACCATCAGGCTGAGACTTTGAAAGTGATAAGATCGGACATTTCAAGTATAAACCAAAAGAGAGAGTCTTACTCGGCAGTAATCAAACAATTAGAGCAACAATTTGGTCAAGTCACTTCTTAACTCAAAAGGATATTTTGCCAAGTAACATGGTTCAAAATCCAAATAATAATAGACATTGCATGACGGTCATGACAAAAAGTGGGAAGAGCACCATAGATCCCCCAATATCGGTAGTTGAAGATGAAGCTTGTTAGAAGGGTATTGATAAAAAGGATATGGGTGAGGAAGAAGGTTCGAAGAATAATGAGATACAAAGTGAAGAGATTAAAGGTCAAGATAAGGCCAAGATGATTCCAAAGCCTCCTTCCTTTTTCCTCAAAGACTTAAGAAAAAGGAGGAACATGGTAAATCAAACACTTCCTTTCGATGTTAAAATAATTATCCATTAGCATTCCCCTTTTAGAAGCTTTGGAGAAGATCCCTTGGTACGCCAAGTACATGAAGGATTTGGTGACAAAGAAGCAAATGTTGAGCCAAGAGATTTTGCGAGAGCTCCAATAATGTAGTGCCATCATGAACAAATGCCTAGTCTAAAACATAGAAGATCCCAGTGCATTCACCATTCCTTGCACCATCAGTGAGGTAGAGTTTGCAAGGGCATATACGACTTAGAAGAAAGTATTAATTTGATGCCTCTTGTAGTTTTCAAAAAGATTGGTCTTGGTACTCCTACTTCCACAAGAATATGGTTGTTCATGGCAGATAGAACTATAAAGAAGATGGAAGGGATACTTTTTGATGTGTTTGTGAAAGTTGATAAATTCATTTTTCTTGCTGATTTCATGATCCTTGATTGTGAGGTTGATTTTGAGGTGACCATTATATTGGAAACACCATTTCTGGCCACCGAGAGAGACTTGTTGTATATACATTCTGCTCAACTTCGTTTCAGGGTCAATGCTGCAGAGGTTGTTTTTTTCATCCGCCAAAAAATGAAGCACCTGGATGAGTTCAAAAGCGAAGGGTTGGCCATTGAGGATTTTTTATGATGGAAGATGACTATGTCAAGCCACGATATTAAACAAGGCACTTCTTGGGAGGCAACCTAAGTATCATTATGATTTTAGCTTGTTTTTAAGTTTATTTTTGTTTTTTGAATTCTTAGGTAGTGGATTTATTTTGGATATTGATTTTAAAGATATTGAATCAGTTGTGTTTCTCGAAAAATTGGTGTGATTTGAGATTTTTATTTGTAGGTATGAATCAAGTACTGAAAGAGTGAAGAATGGCATTTATAGCAGCCTCTATGACCAGGCCTACAAGCCTAGTGCACACTACAACTCGTAGTCATGCCTAGTAGAGGGAAATAGTAATGATTTAAAGTTGATACATACATTACGAGCCAACCTTACTATTTATGGGGTTCCATATAAGTCGTAAGTGGTGTTCATAATGCCCATATATGATTTTTGAATTATTCTAAGTGTTGTGGTTTGCTACGACATAGGACCTACGAGTCATAGGAAGCCCTAGTACTCGTAGTTGGAGTTTCGTAGCCTCAATATGTAGGATATTAAAAGTCAACCTGGTAGGGAAATATTAAGCGTCAAAATGAATTTGACCCCTAATTTGCCCATTTGAAATCGTTCCTTGCCCCCTCAAAAGCTTTCCCACAACATTTTTCTACTATTCCAATCAACTTTTTTGTCAACCCACGTCCTTTTCCAACATGATTTTTGGCGAGCACCACTATTTTTAGGTTTCCACAAACCCCTTCCTCTTCTTATTGCGATTAATTGCTCTTCATCTTCTCAAGTGGTATGTTTTCTTGGTTAAATTTTTCACATAAATTATATTATAGGATTGTTATGTGTTTATTATTGATATTGAAAGCACCTATGAGAACATGATTATCTAAACATGAGAATTAGAGTTTGTTTAATTACAATTCGCTAGTGTGCTTTTGAATTATGAAATTACCATTGTTAGTTATTTGGGATGTTGGCACGTTGATTATATATGTGTAGCGAATGATTGTTGATTGATCAACTTATGGATTCTTGTTGAATTGCAATCTGATTATAGGTGTATAATTAGGAGGAGATTGATCGTTTGAGATACCCTTTGCATGAATTTCCTTTGGATTCCTTTGATCTCCTATGTTGATGTTTTGTAGGTTTGAGTGTTGCGAGTTTAGGGATCGAAAACATTTGGGTGATTATCAAATATGTTAGGAAGTCATTGCTTTGATTGTCAATTATTGATACAATTTATGGCGAAATTGTGGTTTGAATATTCACAGCTAGGTTATATTTGATATACCTGTTCAATTGATTGAGCGAATTGCTTAAAATGATGTCTGAATTTTGTTTGCAATATGGTTGTTTGTGTGGTAACGTTACAAGCACCACAAGTGCTAGTTTTTTTTTGCTACAAGGAATTCTATGACTCGTAGGATATCCTATGAGTCGTAGTGACCCTTTTTAGGAAACAACAGTCCATTATGGTTCCTTAACATTTGCCATACGAAACCCACCTATAGGTCATTGTGATCACTATAAACCATAGTGAGGATCTCGTAGGACCTGTCTTGCACTTCACAAGGATTCTAAAAATTGCTACATTCCAAGTCTATGACTCATAAGTCACCCTATGGGTCATATTTTTGCATCATATTTGCAAATCTGCAGTTAGTTTAGTGAAATTTTTTTCTGTGTTTTCATTTTGGTTTTTGTTACTTCTTGTTTCTTTTTCTTTGTGATTCCTTAATGATTGGCCATAATGGTGCTTGTGTATGGTATGGGGTATGATTTTCAAGTACAACACCTCTAAAGGATAAAAACTCTCTCAAGCCCTTTCATAGAAAACTAATAGATGAGTCCTCCAAGTCCAAGCAGTTAGACGGATCCAAAGATGTCCAAGAGTCAGAATTGACCTCGAGAAAAAATGTGCCTTAAACTAAAACTAAGGTTGTACAGACCTCGATGGTCGTCGAGAGTTCCCCCAGTCTGACGAGGAGGACAATAGTGATGGATCAGGTAGTAGCTCATCACATTAGTGGTTCAATTTTCTTGAGGCATACTAAACTCAGCATGATGAGGTGGATTCACAGTCTCCGACCATTCTATCATTCACTTCCACTGATCCCAAAAATATCAGATAGAGAGTTCCAGGGATGGAAGTGATTAATAACAAGGGGTTAGAGCTAAAGGGATAGGGAAACCCCATTAGGTAGTTTCATTAGGAGTTGAGTAGGGAGTTGATTGTTTTGGGGCTGATTAAGGTACCTAACTTAGAAGCGGAGATTGACCAGCATGGACTTAGGTGGTTGTAATGGAGGTTAGGAAAGTATGCCCCATATCTAGTTCAAGAATTCTTCACCACCTATGCTACTACTATCATTAGT
The DNA here is from genome assembly GCA_025642045.1 of Solanum sejunctum. NCBI lineage: Eukaryota > Viridiplantae > Streptophyta > Magnoliopsida > Solanales > Solanaceae > Solanum > Solanum sejunctum. Next base: position 2,334 of record JAOTQJ010022065.1, on the reverse strand, counting down.
GATCTTCCTAAGAGGAGAAGGTCATTGATCATCCCACACTGGGGGAGGTCTTAGTATGGGGTCGGAGAGTTGACATTTCAGAAGACACCATTCGCAGGGTTTAACTTGGGCCTATCTAGTATAATGACAGGACTAAAAAGATGAGGCTAGTAGTGATAGGAAAGAATGTGGGTCTGCGGATTGAGTGTCTCTAATTGGTGGCTAGCATGATTTGCGAGGGTGGCGTCGAACCAACATGGGTCATAAACCACGTTGAGCTAATAGTGAAGGCTCATCTCTTCTGTTCGGCCAAATTTTAGAGGTCCATTTTCCGATTGCACATCTAGACTACATTTACGGATAATGTGATTACTTTGGAGCGGGCTGTATTACTATCATGTGATTACTTTGCCAATATCTTTCCTGGCTATGAGATAGACAGGGCAAGCATCATGGTGGAGCAGATTCATGAGTCCACTATCTGGACTAATACCTCATTGCTATTCACCATCTTGATATATCGACTATGCAATGCAGCAAAAGTTTGTATTTCTCTCCACCTTGACCCATATGTAGAGGCCCTACGAACTATGGATCCTAGCCTGACCAAGGCTGATGAGAACCCGGTGGCTCTACAGTGAGGAACTTCTCCTCCTATTCCTGATCCATTTCCTCCAGAGCTACATACTGAGGAGTCTACTCCTATTCCAACCGCCTCTACCTTTGTTGCATCAGAGTAGCCTCCATCTATTGATATCGAGGTGATGCACTCCTCAAATGCTCCTACCCTAGAACCTTCTACGACTCATGTTATTTCAGCAGACTACCCTCTTATGTCTACTTTTGCTTTTTAGGCATTGGTGCATAGGTTAGTAAAGATGGAGGCCCAGCTAAGCAGGTTGATGAGCCAAGTCAAACCATGGGTTCGTCAAATGGTCCACCACTTGGAGAAGAGGGCCAAAGCATGTGTTGATACTTTTAACCCCCCTTCCTTATTGATACTTCTGGATACTTTGTTCTTATTGTTGTTTTTCTCTAAGCAATTTGTTTGTTATTGCTTTACTTGATGTTTTATGTTGGATGTTTGGTTTTTACTCACTATGTTGGATAATTGGTTTAATTATAGGTTTATATATATATATATATATATATATATACTTTTAGGACAAATTATTGTCTTTTTGGTAGGTTATGGGAAGTTATGGACTAAGTTGAAGTCTGAGTAGCTTTTAGTCCATAACTATCTACTTTTTGATCCCAAGGTTTTATTATCGCATTTCTCTTTCCTTGTGGATGAGTGTACTTTCTATTTAACCGACATGTTTAGGTGTCATTGATAATATGTAGATATATATAGATTATTACTTTTGGCATGTATATAATCTTAAATGGTCTTATAAATGTTTATTTAAAAAGATCTTATCTCAAAATTTTTTAGATTGTTGGTTACCATTGTAATATTCCATGTGATTATCCAGCAATGTTTGTTCTGATACAAAGAGGAAAAGTTGATGCTTGAAGCCTGACCTGTAAGTCTTTGTTAATTGTGCATGCAATGCCATGTATGTTGTAGGAGATAATTTTGACATACTCATGCATTATGTAGTGATTCAAAACTTTCCTTGTTACTCTAAAATTGGATTGGAGATATTGGTTGATTGGGAAAAGATCTTAGGCCTTTGTTCTTTAAGATAGTCCACTTTTGCCTAAATGACTTACCAAATCAAATAGTTGACCCCTTGTTATAAATGTATGAGTTTTATATGTACCTGTTCTTTCTTAACACCTAGTTAGCCTAACTTTCTTTTATGAAATACCTTGATATTGGCCTGGTCTATCCTTGAACATATGAACCTTGATTGAGGCAAAAAGCCAATGTTGAGGGTGGCTACCAAAGGTGGCCCTGGTTTAGGGAGCGAATATTGTGTACTTCACATCAGGCTAAAAGCCTAAGTTGATGGTGGCTTTTGTTGTGGTATAGCAAAAAAATAAGGTGATTAGAGTGAAAGAAAGAAAAAAGAGAATATCATGTGTCGGGTGAGAGAAAAAGGAAGAAAAAGTTCCTTGAAATGAAAAGAATCGCAAAAATGTGTTCAAAATTGAGGAACAATTGAAAGAGAAAAAGATACTCAAAAAATCTTAAAAATTGTAACACCCTACACCTTACAATGTTAGTACTATGCAAATGAAATATGATATGGTTTGGTCAAATTAGCGCCAATTTTTAAAAGTGCTCGAATCTCATGTTATAGGAGAATATATGTGTCTAACACTTAAGAGGGTTGAGTGTATACATGTTTTGTGTCACATTAAGGAGATCACGGACTTAAATGAAATAAAAGAATTGAGGTGCTT
>JAOTQJ010022015.1:6604-16778 GCA_025642045.1 Solanum sejunctum | reverse complement strand
TAATATATTTTGAATTTAATATAATTTGAATCATATTATAAAATTTATATTTTAATAAATTTTATATGATTACAAATGCCCCTACTCAAGTCGAAATATTTTATCTTTTAAAGACTAGACCTGAAGTATTAAATTAATATTATAATAATATAATTATTATTGTTATAGTAATACCATTAGAGAGCTTTTATAGTACTTCCACCTCAAAGAATTGTGTGGAGGTAGTAAAATTTTCCAAAACAACTAGTTAAGAATTGTTTCACCTTGAGGCTCAAATTGCAACTTTGTGGGGCCCCTTTAGTTTCCAAATTCTACTTGGATTTCTACCACTTTCGTGAGGCCCCAAATACCAACATTGTTCTATCCTAATTAGAAGAGGATTTAAAAGCTCTTCAATTGACGTAGGAATAATGCTATTCTGATTCAACTAGAGCTCAAATAACGTAATTTCAATTCAACTAGGTCACTAATTAAGTAACCCCTCTATAAATAGATGTCATCCCTTTCATTGAACACAGGTGAATTACATATCTTAGCAGTCAACAAGCATTCGTCTCCGGTAATCTCTCCTCCCTTATTTTTTATTTTTTATTTTATTATTTTGTGTATTCTTTTGTTGTCCCTCCTTTTTGTAGGATTGTGAATTTAAGCTTTATTGTTTCACAAGAATTTGGTCTTGAGGTGTGAAGGGATAAATCCACCCTCACACCTTAGGATCACAAATTTGAGGCTTTACAATGTTTTCAATGTTTAAACATATGGAACCAATAATATGAGACTTTTCGTTGTTCTAAATGTTTAAACATAGGACACCAACAAAATGAGGCTTTATGTTGTTCTAAATGTTTAAACATAAGGGACCAACAATACGAGGCTCTTCGTTGTTCTAAATGTTTAAACATAGGGGACCAACAATACGAGGCTTTCCGCTGTTCTAAATATTTAAACATAGGGTACCAACAAAACTAGGTTTTACGCTATTCTAAATGTTTAAACATAGGGAACCAACACTATGAGGCTTCATAATGTTCCCAACGTCTAAACATATAGGACGCCCAACTAGCCATATTTGTTTATTTTGACTCTCGTTCCCCCTTTTTTTTTGTTCCCTTTCTATTGCATGCTATCATTGATAAAGGATAACACTTTTTCTTTTATGCAACTTGAACAATGGTCTTCTTAAAGGACTCCACTTGCTCATCTTCTAGACTCAGATACCTTATAATTGGGTAGCAAGATAGTAAGGTAGAGACCAAGCTTTTAGTTCGAGATCTTCTAGTTGATCGTTATGCAGATGCGTGATCACGATTGAGAAACACCCTTCATAAGGCAGATTGGAGCTTTGAATGTATCCACAAATCTAACAAAGCTTCCAAGGTATGGTATCTTGAGATACCAAATCTTCAAGGCACTAATCTTGCGAGCATTCTTCTAAATTTGGGGCATCGCATGATCCAAGAAGGGTTACGTTGGGGTGATGAAATCCTATTATAGGGTGAATATCATTGCATCCTTGGCTATTGGGAATGGACAGAAGATGTCCATAGCAAAAAATGGGTAGAGCGTGAATGATGCTAACCTCCGAAATACTGTAGTTGCTTCTCTTTTTACTTATGATTGGAACTCTAATATCATTTAAGCCTTTTGCGAGGCTTGGAGTCCCCAAACAAACATACTTCTTAAGTCTCTCCGAGAAGCATCCATATCTCTTTGGGACTTGTAGATTCTTGGCAGCCTACCAATCAATAGTGTCTTTGTAAAGAAGTGTTACTTAATGCCAAAGAGCTCACATGTCATGATATGAAAAAGAATAGATAAAAAGGATAGATTTCTTTCTCAAACTTGGGATTATTTATTTGTTGCCTTCCATCATCTTAGAGAGAAGAAGGGTGATAGCTCAGGGGTCTCTTTTACTGACTGGATATAATTTTGGTGTAAAAAAGACATTAAGATGAGTTAGCTCCCCCGAGAAGAGAGAAAAAGGTTCGATAATTAGCATCTATGTATAACCCGACAAGTGGCATATCAACGGAGGTGAGCACATGGTTAAGCTCTCAAGAGACAATATTTTCTATGCTTGGAGCAGAACACCAAAAATATGCGACTTATTTGGCAGCCTTCTTGTCATGTTGGTTATGCATCTTTGTATTTCCCTCTGAAGGGGAAAATCTTATTCACTTGAAACTTTTAAGATGGCAAGCTTGATGGCGAGTGGTCGAAGGGTTAGCCTTGCAGTCTCGATCTTAGCAAACATCTATCGTGGCTTAAACAAGATTTCAAATTCTTCCAATTTGATCCTATTAAGGTTTCTTTCCCCATCCATTATTTTTATGGTTGGCTTGCTCATTATCTTAAGACACATTATCCTCTTGCTGGTAGACCTTCCCTCTCGGGATGATGATATATTCTAGCGAGGGTGCTGCCAAATATTTTAACAAAGATGAGGCACAAAAGCACGTCCATCGAGGTAAAAGCCTTATGTAGACCATGACCATGCTTACTAGGCCTCGTCCAACTTATTATGTAGATGATAACAAAGCTTCAGAGTTGGATTCATCTTATTTTATGAGCCTTATTGAGCTTTAATTATCTTACTTTAAGGGAGGGGGACTCCTTCCTTATTGAGCTATACAGTCCCATCGATTTAGGCGTCAGTTTGGGTTCCATCAAGATACTCGTGGATATCTAGAACATGATATTCGTACTGAATCTCTTAATAAGGGGCTTAGGTATGGGAGAATCTGCATCTCACATACTACCATGTCAGGAGCGACATTTCCTCCTGCAGTTACTTTTGTGAAGAAACTTTACTCCACTCGATTCCTATCTTAGTGGGAAAAATCTCATGGGAAGTTTCTTGAGGATAATATAGAAACTTTGTTAGAAAAGGTTGGGCTGAACCTCACCACTCTTTTAGGGGACAAAGGTCAAGATGTCGGAGAGGATCTCTTAAAAATTGATGCCCCACTTGCCCTACAACCTCAGAGTAAGAGGCTCGAGTCCTTTAAAGGGTATAAGAAAGAAGTACCCCGTGCTCCTACCCCTGCAAAGAGACACCCCTTAATTCTTTTATCTACCAAGCAAGCCTCTCAAGAGACAAGCAAAAGCAGCAATGGGGACAAATGTTGGAAGAGGAAAAGACATGAACCAATTGCAGTCGAATTTGTTGAGTTGGCGATTGTGAAAGAACAAGGCATTGATGGTCCTCCAAAAACATTAGCCATTCAAAGTGAAGAGGTTTTTCCTTTTGACCACAAATCCCTCTTTTTCTTTAAATGAATTTTAAGGACAATTCATGGTTAACTAATTTAGTAATTCTCTTTCCCTCCCCTTGTGTGTAGGTGAATGTTATTGAGTATCCAAAGGAATTACTACAAGAGAGGTTGTAAATTAGCGTGGAGTCCATCGCGACATAAAAATCTGAGGCAGAGTTAACTTTAGCTATTGAGGAAAAAATAGAGAATTGCAATCACTTCTCATGATCAAACTTTAAAAATGATGACCCTCAATTCGAGCAACATTCTTCCACTTCATCCAAGGCCGGATGGGGCTAAGTCTATTTTTGAAGGAAAAAGCGTTGTTTTTACTCACAAAAAGAAGTATAATTTGGGCCTTTGGGAGGAGATTTGTAGAAAACTTTCTAGAACTTCTCTAAACTCAATTTCTTCTTACAAAGAAGATATTTATGAGATTCTCCAAGAGATGAGTGAAATACGTCTCATAGATCTTTCATCCTTGAAGTGTTTGGTGGATTCTCTCTTTGAGCTTGTTGCCTTCTATGATCAAGAATGCTCCACTTTTGCAGATAGAGTTCATAAGGACAAGAAGCTGGGGTTGCTTTCTAAGGCCAAGGAGGATCTGAGTCAATTAGAGCAGAGGAGGAGGGAAGACTAAACATGCTTCTTCTAAAAGGAAGTCACTAAAGGAGGTCAACAAGAAGTTAGCAACACTATAAGCGGAGCAATAGGAACTTGAGACTGTTATAGCTGCTGCCAAGAAGGAGATTGAGGAGGTTCAATCCAAGATCTTAGTTGCTGAGAATGAAGTGTCCTCTTATAAAAACATGGACTTCTTGACGACTGACGATTCGACTGGCTTGGAACATAGGAGAGAGGGCGTAGAGGCTAGTCGTCAAGATTTGATCAACTACAAATTATACTTAGATTAAGCTCCCTTCCTCTTTTTTTTAACTTCTTTTATTTATTTTCACAATATTTAGATTGATATGTTAGATAATTTTATAGCAATAGAATTTCTCTATTTTTTGTCTTATATTTTGCATTTCTGATTCTAACTTAAAATTCTTTACATGTTTTCTTTTGCTGCAAGCCTTAATAATTCAAACTTAATTCACGTTTGGCACGCTAATAAGAATGAAAATAATAAAAATACTTTCTTTTTTGAAGTTTGTGCATTCGCCTTTGCAAATTTTATGCAACTTAATATTTTAACTTATGAAATGGATAACTTTAAATAATATCAACACAAAACTTGAGAACTTGAGGACCGTCACTTGCATATTTGCTTAATTTAGGAACCAACTTATAGACTTTGGGGACTTTAGCTTAGAGACTTAGGGAATATAAAAACTTCAACCTGCAAACTCAATTAAATTTGAAGACCTCAAGCATGCCATCGAAGGAACTCACATTCCATAGGGCTTTGTCCCCATGAGTAATCAAGTAAGGGACATATAGTTTTTTAACAATCATACAATTGAACTTAGAAAATAATTCCAAGCACCTCCGTACCTCAATGAAGAGCATCAAGTCACAACATAGTCCTAGGGGATTTTTTTTTTTAAGAGTGTCATACATAGTTTATACTCTTGCTGGACAGGAGTATCATGCACTTTTATACTCAAATTCCAAGGACCATAATTTTCCTCAAGGGTAGTTCTTCTTAAGGAATTTTGCATTTATAGGACCGATCCTCATGTCATCTTCATCGACAAGCTTGTAAGCACCATTTGAGTATACTTTTTATACTATATATGGTCTATCCCACTTTGAGGTGAATTTGCCCCCGGACTTATATGAAGTGATAATGGGCCTTCTTACCGCGAGAACTTGGTCTCTAACTTGAAAACACCTTGAGCGAACCTTTTTATTGAAGGCAGAGATAAATGAGCTTGATAGCATTCAAGATTTTGTTGGGATTCTAACCTCTTTTCATCAAGTGCTTCTAACTCGGCAAGACATAGTCGAGCATTCTCTTCCTCAGTGAGCCCTTCTTGGATAACCAATCTCAAAGACAGTATTTGACACTCGAGTGGTAGGACTGCTTTAACTCCAAAAGCAAGCAAGGATAGGGTTGCTTGAGTTAGTGTGCGATATGTCATCCTATATGCCCACAAGGATTCTTCCATTCTTTCATGCAGTATCGCTTGGACATAGAGACCACTTTCTTCAGAAGTTTGCATAGTCTTATTGAATGCTTCGGCTAGACCATTGGTGGCATCATGGTACATAGAAGATTTTCGCTACTTGAATCCAAGTAGATTGCATATCTTATTCATCAACTTGTTATCAAATGGCTTGCCATTATTCGCGATTATGTATCGTGGAATGCCAAACCGGTAAACAATGTTTACGCGAGTGAAGTTTGTAATGTTCTCCTTCTTGACTTCTTTAAGAACTACAACTTCAGCCCATTTTGAAAAGTAGTCTATCGCAGCTAAGATATACAAGTGTCCACCGAAGGATTTCGGCAATGGTCCAGCAACATCCAATCCCCAAGCATCAAATAGCCAAGATGCAATAGTCAACTGTAAAACTTCAGGCGATTGATGTATGAAGTTTGCATGGAATTAAAAAGCTTGGCACCTTCGAGCATAATCCAAGCAATATTTTACCATGGTTCGCCAATAATAGCCCATTCTTTTTATGTGAAGATGGAGCTTTGGTCTAAACTGATATGATCCGAATACTCTTGAATATGCCTCTTGGAAAGCTTGAGTCGCTTTTTTCTTCCCCAAGCACCACAAGATCACTCCCTCAAATGATCTCCTATATAATGTGTCTTTGTAATAGAGAAAACGAGGTGCCTAATGATGAATGTCAATCCTTCTCTTAGCATCTTCTAGAAGTATCCCATAATATAAATAATCGATGATGGCTTGTCGCCAGTCCTTTTTATTGGCTTCAGAAACTGCGACAACATGCTCAAGCTCATTCTCCATATATTTGTATTCATCTAATGGTGGTACTACCCATTTTTGGCAAATATTAACTTGTGTCTAATCAGGAAGAGTCAGAGTCAAGGCTAGAACAGCTAAGGCATCGGCCGTTTTATTTTCCTTTCTTGGTACATGTTGGAGGGTTAACATCTCTAAGCCATCCTATCAACTTTTGAGCATAACAATAATATGGGAATAGTTCAGGCTTCTTAACCTCATAGGTTCCAAGAGTTGTTGAATCACCAGTTGAGAATCACCAAAAATATGTAATTGCAATTACTTCATGTCAATGGCCATTTCGAGCCCAAGTATTATTTCTTGATATTATGCAACATTATTGGAACAATGTTGTTTCAATGTGAAGGAGAATAGTAGGACTTCTCCTTATGAAGGGACAAACACTACGCCTGCACCAGCTCTTCCACGATGTGAGGCCCCATCAAAGTACATTTTCCAAGGGGGCTGGATTTTGATGGTCATTGCATCTTCATCAGGAAGTTCATCAGTTAATTCCCAATTATCTAGTATAGGATGATCCGCCAATAAGTCCGCTAATGCTTATCTTTTCATAGCCTTTTGAGGGATGTATACAGTCTCAAATTGTTGGAACTAAAGATACCACCTTGCTAGTCGGTCACTAAGGACTTGTTTCGACATAACAAATTTGATAGAATTTGATCTACAAATAAGGCAAGCAGTATAAGCTTGAAAGTAGTGCCTCATCTTTTGAATCGAAAAGACCAGCGACAAACACAACTTCTCGATTGGCGAATAATTCAGCTCATTTGGTGTCATCATTCTACTTAAGTAATAAAGGGCATTCTCTTTGCCTTAATTATTTTCTTGAGCTAGTAAGGATCCCATGGACCTTTCTTTTTCCGTAACATAAAGTATCAGTGGCTTTCTAGGTATAGGGGCTGCTAAGACCAGAGGTTTTGCCAGATACGCTTTTATACTTTCAAAGGCTTTGCTACATATTTGATCCAACTTGAAAGGGATACCTTTCTTCATGAGATGACTGAATGATTGACATCTTCCATTTAGATTTGAGATGAACCTCCTTAAGTGGGCTAATTTTCCTCGGAGACTTTTCAACTCATGAATGTTTTGAGGTTTGGGCATCTTCAAAATTGCATCAACTTTGGCTTGATCAATCTCAATTCCTCAATGCCGCACAATGAAGCCAAGAAACTTCCCAGAAGCAACCCCAAAGGCACACTTTAATGGATTTATCCTCAGTAGATATCTTCGAAGCAACTTAAACACCATTCTCAAGTCTTTTAAATAGTTGTTCCTTCTCTTCCACTTCACCATCAAGCCATCAACATAACACTCAACATTTTTATGGAGTAAATCATCAAAGATATTTTGAATGGACCTTTGATATGTGGTACCAACATTCTTCAAACCGAAGGGCATCACCTTATAACAATAAATGCCTTTAGGTGTACGAAACGCCGTAAGTTCTTCATCCTTTGGTGACAGGTGAATTTGGTTATATCCAAAAGAACCATCCATGAATGACATTGCCTCATAACCACTTGTAGCATCAATCATTAGCTCTGGAATAGGCAGAGGAAATTTATCTTTAGGGAATGCATTGTTGAGATCTTTGAAGTCTACACAAACTAGAATTTGGCCATTCTTCTTTCTCATGAGGACAATGCTTGAAATCCACGTAGGGTATTTAACTTCTCGAATGAAGCCCGCCTCAATGAGTTTGTTAACTTCTTTCTTGATCAATGGAACCAAGTCTGGCCTGAAACGTCTGTAAGCCTACTTGACAGGACGAGCATTGTGCTTGACTGCCAATTGATAGACTGCTATCTTGGGATTCAAACCAAGCATTTCTTTATAGCTCCAAGCGAAGAAATCCCTATATTCTTTGAGTATGTTCATATAAGCCATTTCTTCATCAGCTTATAGGAAAGCACTCAAGTAAGTTAGCCTCGGTTCTTCATCCGTGCCAAGGTTAACTTCCTTTAAAGGATCAATCGTGGTCTTCACTCCTTCTTCAAATTCTGGTGGAGTTTCTCCAGCAGCCTCCTCTTCCTGTGGGTTATTTTCATTGATTGATATATGATTACACTAAACAATACCTCCCAACTCTCCATCAATTTTCAGTTGGCATGAGGCGTCATTCTCAATCTGAGTTATATCATGACATGAGAAGCCTACACTATTTTCATCCTCCTCACGCTCTTTAGTGTAAACCATAGTGTAAGCCTTTACTGTTAGTACGTCTTTACATGAAACCACGAGTTCCACTCGTCGCTTCATCCTAGAAGGAACTATACTTTTGAAATCATTTTGGATCATAGGTGAAGGAAGTGTTATTGCTCTTAGGTAACTTCTCTGATGCTTGTTATTCTTCTTTTTAAATAGGTCTAACCTCTCGAAAACAGAACTTATTACAGTGGGTTTTCCAAGTCGATCAAAGACAGAAGGTCGTTTATTAGAAGAAAAATACTCATCTTCCATAGTGATATAGTTATTGCTCACCATTCTTATGGAGATGTGCACCGATGGAGGTTAGCTATAGCCTAAACATTCAAGTGCTTGCCTAGTTGTGACCTCCAATGGGAGTTTACCTAGCCTAGATGGCTCATCAGGGTTATATCTGGACTTTGCAAGTAACTTGTAAGCATTTGGATAAAAGCCTTCTGTACGTTTTATAGGGACTGATGTACCTTGTGGTGGATTTTGAGCCACAAAATTTTCCAATAGCTTTGAAGAAAGTTTATTGCATTGATCCATTTTATAGGAAAAGTCAAACCCCCTAGCATATTCCCTTCTACATTATATAACTGACCCTCCTTTTTCTTCACCTTTGGGACATAACAGAGTGTAGGTGCTGGCTTAATTTTTGAGGGTAAGGTCTTCCCCTTATTAGGACAAGTACTAGGCTCCCTAATGTCATCTTTGGCCCTTTCAATGGCCACATAGGTTGCTTCACCTTTGAGCTTCTCAGGCTTGGTTGGTTTGACACCCTCAAGCTTTACCCCTTTCGCAACATAACTCTTCAAATAGAATTTTGCATCGACAAAATGTGTTCAACCTCAGTGAAAGGATTATTGTCAGCAACTATCTTCCTTTCGATTCCATCTTAGAGATACTTCAAACACTGATAATAAGAAGATGAGACAATTTTGTTCTCGTGCACCCAAGGCCTTCCAAGTAATATATTATATGAAGTCTTTGCATCAATCACATACACCCATGCACTTGTTCGCAAATCGTCCATATGAATTTCTAGCTGAATCAAGCCTATAGACCTTTGCCCCCTTGATTGAACCCTTGTATCAACAAACCATTTTTGCTAAGCTCTTTGGTTGTGATGCCTAGCTCTTTCAATGTGTGAATGGGTAGAATGTTGACCCAAGACCCTTCATCTATTAAAATTCTATTTATCTTCTTCTCTAGCACATGACCCACCATATACAAAGGGCGATTGTGTAGAGTTTTGCCAAGTAGAAGATCATCGTCAGTAAATGTGATCTTTATGGCATATGTATGTACTTCTTGAAGAGGGGTTTCCACAGACTTCTCAGAAAATGATGAAGATGCTTTTGATAGAATTTCACCTGCCACTTCATCCTTGTTAGCAAGAGATACCTTCGATGAATCTTCATTCGTTGTTTCTCCCTTGTCAGCACTGAAACATGATGTCTCAACATTATCTTGGGTGGTCTCCATGCAGAACCAAATTGGTAAGAATTCCCTAAAAGTTACAGGACGTCGCAATTTCTGGTGGAGATGCATTTCTACTTTTGGCCCCTTCAGATGCCTAAAAAGTTTCTACTTCTTTGATCTCTCCACTACCCTTTGTCTGATTGGTTGTTCAAGTGATCTTTTATATGGAATCATCTTGTTGTGTCTCTGCCTAGTCACGAGAATCCAACCTTCATCATCATCTGTATTGGTTTGGGATTTCTCTTGCTCTATTGGCCCTTCTTCTTCAGGTGGACATATTTGGACTAGGTCAAGCGAGCTGAA
>JAOTQJ010022004.1:0-16778 GCA_025642045.1 Solanum sejunctum | reverse complement strand
CATCTCAAATTCTTTCTTTAAATAACAATTGCTTTTGGACCTCTTTACGAGTTCCAATGAGATTTATATCATCAACATAAAGAGCAAGTATTACAAACTCTGATCCTGTTTTCTTAAGGAAAACACATGAACAAATGACATAATTTATAGCTTTTATTTATCAAGTACTCACTGAGGCAATTATACTATATCCGCCCTGATTGTTTCAGACCATATAATGAACTTTGTAATTTGACTTAGAAGATTTCTCGAGGCTTAATACATGCTTCAGGCAATTTAAATCCTTTTGGAATTTTCATGTAAATTGTTCAAGTGATAATCCCGCCTTGCATCTTCGCATCTTTGTTCAAGTGATAATCTTGCAGATTTATTTATTAAGGCATTACCAACGTCAACACTCGAGAAGTTAAGATATAAGATTGGAATGCGCCGTCTCCAAAATATCAAATGAAGCTTTCATCAGGGGAAAAAATGCATGTTGTACTCTTTTTTCCTTAGCCAAGGTTTCTTCTCACTGGGTTTTTCCCTGTAAGGTTTTTAACGAGGCAGTTAATGCATATTTAGGTCACATAAAACATCTCATGTACATGAGCAATTAAGGGGAGTGTTGGAAAATAATATAATTGTTTAAGATAGAAAAGAAGTAACATAGTGGAGTGTGGGACCTACCAGAATGAATTAAAAATTAGGAATGAGTCCTACATCAATTATCACATTCTCTTCTCTCTTGGCTATAAATAGCCATGTTTGTGAAGTGTAGAGACACACGGAAATATATAACAAACAATATCATCTTTCTTTTCGCTTAATTTTTCAGTCTTTTATTTTCAGATTTCGTTTTGTTATAAAATTTATTCCAGTTAATTAATCTTTAATTTTTACAACAAGATGAAAAATTTGATGATATTTTACATGGAATGTCATATTTTAAGTAATAACTTATCATTTAAGAGAAGACCAATTAATCATGCTTATTATAGCTATATATAATGTAATATTTAATAGGAGATAATATTTTTTAATGATAAAAAGTAAAGTAGTTATTCCCTTTTTATTCTTATAGGTTTGGAAACTTACTTTGCGTGTTTGAAGAAGGATAGTTGTGCGGAAGTATGGTTAATTTGGAGCAGCCAAAGAAAAGAGTTGCCTTTGTGCTTATTGATGGTTTGGGAGATGTCTCTCTCCCAAGATTTGGTTATAAAACCCCACTTCAATTGGCCAAAATATCAAATTTGGATGCCATAGCATCTGCCGGTGTTAATGGTCTAATGGATCCTGTTGAAGTTGGATTGGGTTGTGGAAGTGATACCGCTCATCTTTCTCTACTTGGATATGAACCTAGGGTGTACTACCGAGGCCGGGGTGCATTTGAGTCGATGGGTGCCGGGTTAGCAATGTCACCAGGAGACATTGCATTTAAGGTATGCACCTTTCCTTGTCTCTTAGTGGTGTTGTATGTCTATGTTAGTATGAATTGTATATCTTTATTGATAGGTAAAATGCAATTGTCATGCCCCAAACCTCAAGTTGATCAACTCTACCTGAATTAAATACCATGACATAATTGTAAAAATGAAGGAATCACGAGGAACTTTTGGAAACATGAGTTTAAACATAAGTAGACATAAGAGAGGCTTAGCTTTCATAAAGAAACTTCGTTTATATAAAATGAGGATCTTGGTTTCCAAAACATGAGTTTAAACATAAGTAGACTTAAAAGTAAGCTAAATCATACACATCTATACACATGAGACATTGACAGAGGTGAGAGGGCTAAGAAATTCTATCAACAACGGAAATGTCCATATAAGATCCTGATGTTCCCAAAACACCTATATACATCATAAGATCACTAAACATCACCTTTCACAAGTGAGGGGCTCACCAAAGTAGCAAAGCTGTAGAGTCCAAGCTTAATAAGGATGTTTGCCAACCTGGGTGTCAGAATCTGCAGTGTGAAATGCAGCGTCTCTCGCAGAAAGGAATGTGAGTACACGTGGAATAGTTCTCATATGACAAGGCGGTCATAATAACATAAGGTAGACAATAAGCTCATAGAGATAGGGAATGGAACATGAAATTTGGTGACATAAGGTAGCCGAGAGACATCTTTAAGGTTCATTATGCATATCTTCATCATCTTTCTTAGTCTTTGAGGTGATATCATTGTCTTCTTTAGCATCTAGGATACTATATGTTCTGTCTAGGCCTACGTTCTTGACATGGACATATTCTAATGGTGGAATACCATTTGCAGATTTTGTGTTTAGTGGGCATAACTTAATGGTAAGATGTCATCTGTCACATCCAAGCCTTCATGCTTGGCACACATCATAATATGAAATGTACAATCATGTGTGTGTTGCCATTCTTGTGGACCTTAGTGCATGGGTCATGGATTTCATACGTTCACGGAAGAAGGAAAACATCATTTGGGAAGTCATTCCATAATGGGGAAGGAGAGAGTTAAGTCTTACATACCTCAATACTCGGTTTTTACAATCACAACAATGCGCGACTCTCTCTCAAGACCTTAATCTACAAGAACTAATGATTATAGAACTCATGTTAACATCTAGACATTAAGCCCAAGCCATATGGGCAATTCACGAAACTCCAAATGAGTTTTAGGCTCTGAAATGCCCCAACAATACGATCCCCCCACCCACACTCTTCCTTTCTGTAGCTAAAGCAACACAAATGCCTTCGACGAGGCCAACCCATCAACACCCGAACAACACCAAGCTCCAAAACAGACCCCATGCCCACCACATGAATGATCATAATCCAGACTCATGGGTTCCAAGCACCATCCCATGAGTCCTGATCTCGAAATAGACTTAAAAGGTGGTTATATTCATGCATGAGAATAGGAAGAAGTGTTTACTTCAATTGAAGAGAACCCGCAAATTCTTCACTTGAATCCTTTGGATAGAAACCTTTTGATGTAGCTAAAATCCGAAGAAGATTCGATGTGAGAACCACATAAAGATCGTAGGAATAACCATGGAAGAGGTTAGAAATCACTTGGGTGGGGATGAGTGGTGAGTGAGAAACAAGCTGATAAGGTTGTGAGAAGTAATCAATACAACAATAACATACCCAGTATGATCCCACAAGTGAGGTATGGGGAGGGTGATATGTACGCAGACCTTACCACTACCTCATAGGGATAGAGAGGTTGTTTCTTGGAAACCTTGGTGTCAAGAATCAAGTCCCATAAGCAAAAAATACTAGATATAGAAAAAAAAGGACGAACGGCTAATAATGAAAGCAAATGATAGTATATAACTACGAAAAAGTAATAGTAAAAAAAAAATTAACAAAAGAGTAACAAATATAGGACTGATAATGGCGACATAAGATACAACGGACTACTCCTACTAACCTACTATATCACTAGGCCAGACATCATTCTATGTTACCCTAATATGTAACCTCTGCTTTTTTCTGTCTAAAGTCATGTCCTCGGTGAGTTGAAGTTTTGCCATATCTTGATCTAGTTTTGCATTTGTAGAGTCTACTATATCCAACAGACGATGTCCAGCTCCATATGGTGGCCACATACGGACCGTACATCCCACATGGGGTCCATATATTGGCCGTATCATGGATTCCTCTGAAGCCTGCTTGACACACATGGTACGACTTATAGGCCATACAATACATGCGGCACGAATACAGCTTCACCAGTCAAGTCCCTTGAATTTCCCCTTTCCACCTACAGTAAGTATACAAGCCATATTCTGCACTTGCAGCCTGTAAGTGGCCTTTTGTACTTTGGCATGGCAAATCCGAGTGGTTATGTTTATGGGACTTGCACATATGGTACAAAATGTGGTCCGTATGTTGCTTCACACATTAACAGTTGAAGCATCAAATTTTTACCCTTCGCAGGTCTCAACATACAGTACAACATACGGATCAGAGGTCACATATGTGGCCTGTATGTTAGTTTTTTATCTCGATCACTGAAGCATAATAATTCCCCTATCCACATACCTCTGCTGCACATACGCTTCGTATGTCAGTTCTTCAGCCCATATCCTTGGCCCAGATTCTCCAACCTTATTTCTTTCCATTCTTTTCGAACTCCAACTCTAACCTACACCACTCCACTTATTTCCTGTTCTTAAAACCTGAAAACATCCTAATCTTCTGGGTTTGGTCAATACATTTATGAATAAGCGGGTCAGAACTTACCTCAAGGGCATGAGGTGTTACAATAATGTTCTGATTCTTCCAGTCTCTGTTAACTGCCCCTGAACTCTATTGGAGAAAGAAAGAAGGATTCCACTGGTACACAGAATGTAAAGAACCCAGGACACACCATACTGAGTAAACAGCAAAGTTACTCACCGACATTGTTCTTTGAACTACAAGCAATAACTGTATGTCCTCCTTGGCGATGTTATTCACACATTGGGTTTTTGGCGAGTAAACACAGGGATTCTCAAATATTATCACGCATTCTGCCTTTTCTCTTTCATCTGGTTTGAGATTGGGGCCAATATCTGAGACATTAGTTGGGAGTGGGCTATTGGTCTAAGAAATTGCCATCTATGCTAAGTATGATTACCAAGACATATGCACAGCATTGTCATTTGATAACCATTGAGCCTATTGAATGATTTTTTGGTGCTTTTCTTTGTATATTGTGCTTTTCTTTGTATATTAGCTGAAAGTGTTGTCTTTGGCATATTTTTTACCTTTTCAATTTTCAATACCAGTCAAACTTTGCTACACTGGATGAGGAAACCGGAATAGTAGTTAGCCGGAGGGCTGATAGGCATTTTGAAGAAGAAGGGCCAATTCTTTGTGCAGCATTGGATGGAATGAAGTTGCCCTCTTTTCCTGAATATGAAATTAGAGTCAGGTACATACCATCCCTTTTCTCTGAACTCCTTTGTCCTTTATGTATCACTGATGTGCATAATAATATGTTAGCCAACAGGGTTCAGTTATTCTTTTTCTTTGTCTGCTACATTCTAGGGCAGATAATTTTTTTTCCAAAAGGTATTCTTTTGAGAGGAACTGTTGTTACTCAGTAGTGGACTATCAGTACTTAACTATTATGCAACCAATCTTATTATAAGTTGCTCTTGGTTACTGCATCTGGAATATGAGTTGTACACAATACCTATTAGTGAAGAAAAGAGCAATATACATGTTTGTTTTAGGTATGCTACGGAGCATAGATGTGGAGTGGTTGTCAAGGGACCAAAATTAAGTGGAAATATATCGGGAACTGACCCATTGAAAGACAACCGTTTACTTTTACAAGCGAACCCTCTTGATGATACAGATGAAGCGAAGCACACAGCTGCAGTAGTCAATGAACTGTCTAAAGAAATTTCGTGCATTTTGCGGGCCCATCCGTTGAATGCAAAAAGGGAAGCAGAAGGAAAGAATGTAGCAAATGTGGTTCTTTTACGAGGATGCGGCATTAGAATTCAGGTATGCAGAATGTATTTTAAGTGTCTGTGTGAGGTTCTTTTTTTCTTTTGTGGGTGTTTTTCATGGTCATAGGCATTGTTATGATAATAACGTGGAACTTTTCCACTAGCCAATTCAGCTTAGGACATACTAGAAAGAAGAAAGTCATTTTCTTCTGGTTGTAGCCTAATTTCTCAGTTCTGATTTGTTCTATGCTGTAGGTTCCTCCATTTGAGAAGATACATGGTCTCTGGCCATGCATGGTAGCTCCTACCAAGATTATTGCTGGCTTGGGTTTGTCACTCGGAATTGATATTCTGGAAGCTCCTGGAGCGACAGGAGACTATAGAACATTATTAACATCAAAAGCAACTGCCATAGCCAGGGCACTCTCACCTCTGCAATCTTGTCCCAATGTTTTTGTGCCCGGGGAAGATGAGCACCAGCCTGGTCGAGTTGATGGCTATGATTTTGGGTTCCTCCACATTAAGGTTTAACATCAAAATCAGTTTATCTTTTTCTTATGATGCTTCAGTTGTTGGCAGCCAATTTTCAAGTAGCAGCTCATGGGGGTCAAGTTGAAAGCTTCTGATGAGATCATGCTTGTGTTTATAGAATATGGAGGTGCTTGTCAGGGTGGTTAGGGAGGGTTTCATTTAAGAAAAATCTATTTATTGGTCGTCTTTTCTTAGACTTCATGATTAGATGGCAGTCTTCTTAAGAGTAACAAAAGCATACAGAAGAATTGTGGAATGACATTTGGTTGTTTAGCAAGTTTGATGTAATTTTCGTATGCTGTTTTACATCAACTTGTGCAAAGGAGCGTCTGTCTTTTGGTCTCTCTTGTTTTTTTACTTCCTCCTGTGAGGTTGATGGTGATATGTCCATTGTTGGATTTGCAGGCAATTGATGATGCAGGTCATGATAAAGCAAGTGTGTTCAAAGTGAAGGGACTGGAAGCTGTCGATTGTGCTATAGGTCAATTAGCTAGGCTTCTTTGGGAGGCCGAATCGACTGGGACATTCAGCTATTACCTTTGTGTCACTGGAGACCACTCCACACCTGTAGAATATGGAGATCACAGCTTCGAACCAGTGCCATTTGCATTATGTAGTTTAAAAGACTTTGTGAGTGCTTTGGGTGGAGAATCTGTCCTGTCAGGTATTTCCCTTGATCCATTTCCCCTTCCATCTGTCCAAGCTGGTGAAGACCTAGATACTGGTACAAGGATTGAAGAAGACCAAAATAAGCAGCAGTTTTTGGCTGGTGATTTGGTTGACAAGTTTAGTGAAATAGCAGCTGCCAGAGGTTGTCTTGGCCGGTTTCCTGGAAGTGAGATGATGGGAATCATCAAGGCATATCTCAAACTTCAAACTTGATTAATGGTGAACCTCAAGTTCCTACTTAACCCAAGCTTCAAATCAGATATAAAAATTCACAATAAATTAACCTTCTCTGAGGAGAAATATAGCTGTAACGTCTCAACTTCTTGATTAAATGGAGTTTCGTGCTTTTTCTCAACCTAATTCAATCAGCTGTTGTGTAAGTTGGATTTCTTCTTCGCTCTTTTGCTAATGTTGCAAGTACTGTTGGTAACATTAATTTGATCCAAAAAAGATGCTGAAAGTTGTGGGTAATTTATCTAATAAAATGATTAGTTACATTAAAGTATTGAAAAGAATATTATCAATTTCCTGTTTCCCCTTTGCATCATTTGAATATTTGGATAAATGTTTGTAGATGGATCGGAAGAGTTGATGATCTTCAGCAATGGTCTGTTTTGGTTCTACCAAACTAAAACATTATGTTGATGTCTCTAGTAAATCAAAGTCATCATTTAATAGCTGTTGTGCTTTTGGTGCCTTTGATTATTTATAGAAACCTTTAGATGTTTCATCAACTTACAGTTTTATACATAAGTTAGCACTCAACCTTGTCCAATTGTGGTATTCTAACCAAGATAAAGAGGATGTTACCTATGATATTCATAACTAAGATGCAGTGGTATCAACTCCTTTGAGTTCAATCTGCATGAGTTAGGGATAGAATAGTCAACATTTTCTATTAAGGTGGAGTCATCTTGTTTAATAGGATCTGAGTTTACTGAAAAGATGAAGTTGTCAAATGATCTGAGTTGAAGAAGTCTTCACAGAATTGTATCCATGGCATCCGTGGGATTTGTGAACACCCAAGTGGATAACATTCAAGCTCAAATCATCTCTGTCACATTTTATCTCGGACCATCGGAGCTTGGTCGTACCTTGGGGAAGAAGATGGGAGGGAGAAGGCTCTGGAAGAATCTGTCCGTTGATTTCCTTTCTGTTTTGGGGTTTTGCAATCCTTCTATTTTCTTTAGAAAAATATGCTGATAAGTAAATATATACTCCCCCTATCTCATATTAATTGAAATTTTAAGATAATGCACACAGATTAAATAATATATTTTAAGATAAAAGTTTAATCAATTTTTTCACTACTATCCTTTTATTTATTCTTAACTCATTAATTAAAAAAGATTTAAAATATGATTAGTAAATTAATAATGGTAGTAGAAGTTAAGGATGTCTCTTAGAATTTTAACATCTTATTTTTTCAAGAAGCATACATTAATTTTTAATCTTACGTAAATTTTAAATTGCTCTATTTTTCTACTAATTAATGTACATGGAATCAAAATTTTCAAATGAAAAAATTCTACTTTAAAACTTCCAAAAATTTAGAAGGAATCAAAATTCTAATACGTTCAAACTAAAAAAATTGAATTTTATAGGAATACAAACAACCCTTTATGGAAAATATAGACTCATAAAGATAATTAAATATGAATTATAAATGATTTTGTAAAGAGTGTAGTTTAATTTTTTTAAAAAGTTTAAATTTATTAAAGGGAAGGGTAATATTTGAACAAATTTTAAACATCTATCTTGAAATTTCAACACTAAAAAAAGCTCTAAAAATTCAGTTATATTGAGACGGAGGGAGTAATAGTTAATTAGCTAACGTAGTTATAGTTTAAATTAATTACGGCTTCGCGATAAATATATTGTCATTTTATACTAACAAAATATCTACTAAAAAAATATCAAGAAAACATAATAGTTTTAGAAATATCATTTACAAAAAAGATGAAATGGATCATGATTAAGGGTAATTTTATGTTTACAAGAAAAAGATAAATAATCTTAGAAGCATCTTTTAATAAAAAGATGAAAGCATGAGGAGTAAAGAATATATCTATCACTCTATCCTAATTTATTAAAATATTATATATTTTGCATTACTCTTGTTCTCTAAATTCAATCTATATAGTTAAAAATCTAAAACAAATTTCATATATTAACTTTTTATAAAAAAAAATATTTTTTTAAAATTATATTATTATGCAGAACAATCATAACTAGCATGATTAAAGATATTTTGTACAATTATTACTAAAAAATAAGCTTAAAGTAATTACATTATGCCAAGAGTGTGAGATTTTCGTAAAAGTTAATCCACGTTCTAGAAAATTTCAATAAATATATAATGAAAAAAATCAAATGTTCTAGAGTGTTATGAAAATTTTTATTGCTATTTTTTAAGAGTTTAAATTATATGCACCGTCAGTGTATAAGATTTTCTACACCATCAGGTAACTTTAAAGATAATTATCTTAACTTTTTTAAGTAATATTTATACTTATTGAAAAAAAGTATATTTTTTTAGAAAAATATTAAAGGTAATTTGAATCATAATTATTCTATAATCCAAATTTCTTCCTAATTTTTAGATTTTTTCCTTTCTTGTCTTTTCTTTTTATTTTTATTCCTTTCGTTTTCTTAAATTATTCTATTCATCTTTCATTCTATTTTAAAAAAAATTAATTTATGACATTCATATTGTCACGCCCTAAGACTACACCCTTTTACGTAGCCGACACTCGAAATCTATTTCTGATCCCAAGCGAACCACTTAGCCTAACTACTTACTCAGCAGAAGACTTAACACTAGTGGAAGGGCTTTAATTAGCAACATAAAACTACTAAACTTGTCTGAATAACTGAGAAGAGAAATAACTCAACAGTGAAGTCAATGAAATCAGAATTGAAGTATCTAACAAATAGTCCATGAAATCTCTACTAAAATAATCTGAAAGGACTATTGGACAGGCTCCAAGTAGCCAGAACTAAATAAAGACTGAAATAAAGATTGAAAGGGGACATAATAATTCAAGAGCCTCTGACTGAGAAAAGGCCTCACCGTTTTGCTGGAAGTTGTCTAGTCCTCAACGAAGTGGCTGCTGAGGAGCTCTGTCACCTGCGTCTGCATCATAAAATGATGCAGGTCCTAAGGACGTCAGTATATAGAATATACAGTATGTAAGATGGCCCAAACATTTAATCAGAATATCATAATACTTCTCAAAAAACATAAACATAATTCATAATGTGATAGCAGTAATCATAAAGGCTTGTATGCGAAAAATAACATGCTGAAAATTGATAAGTAAAACATAGTTCATAGCTTGGGGAGTTTCTCTAACCGATAACCACCACTATGAGCTCCGTGGTGATACAATGTCTTGCCCATGCTGTTAAAGTCGTCCCGTACTTTGCCGGGGTAAGGGACAAAGAACTAGGAAAGTGGATCCATCCCAAAACTGGGTCATTCCAGTGGCTAATGAGGAAAGTACCGTAGTACAATCCTTTCTTATGCTAGCTACAGAGTTTATGAATTCGAGTAATTTATTCTACTCTCACCTATATCAGTGCTTAATACTACTCCAAAATACTTTTATATAACTCATTCTTAAAGAATTATAAATTCTTGAAATCTAGTTTTCTTGGGAACTTTGCCTAGCTTACTACTTAGCTTTTCTCATCTAAATTCTTTTACTTTATTGACATCTAACATCTTCTCAAATATTCTTTAACATATAATTTACTTAGCTAAAATGCAAGAATGATTCAAGAAAAGGAATTCTTTAACTTGTCTTAAACTATAAGCTTTATGGGTGTTCATGAAACCCATATGAATTCACAGGAAATTATTTATGGCTTTAAATCTTGGATTCGCTACTTTAAATAACAATTAAAGAATCAAGAATCATCATTATTAATCAAGAATCTATGCATACGTAAAGAAATTTACTACACTTTGCAAGTTTTTTCATGAAAATAATCTCAACCAAGACTTGAGACTTCTGGGATGGAAAGTAAGTTATACTTTTTAAAATATTCTAAAAATAATAATGTTAGAGTGGCCTTACATACCTTGGAATGGCTTCTCGGAAGATTGGGAGAAATCCCTAAACACTACTATCGATTCTTGAATTCTTGAGCGTAAGTTCTTGAGAGGGTTTGGTTGCTTTCAGAGAATGAATGAAGAAAATAACGTTTTAGGGACTAAATACGACTTAAAAATGGATTAGTTTAGGATATGGGGTATGGAAAAGGTCGAACTACCCCTTCCCATCAAAAGAAAAAAAAATCGCTTCCTTCTGCACTAGTGCGCGACACTCATTAGTGTATTTTTATACTTTTTCACTAATTTTCTAGTTCTGTTGAATTTCGAAAAAACCCCAAGTGTGTCTGTGCCCTCTCTGAGTCACGAAAGGGGCGCGAAAAATCTCACTATTTTTTATTTTCTTGGAAAAAATTAATTGGCATCTTTTCGCATTAAGATTGAGTCGAAATCATTTTCTGACTCAGTTTTTTGGACTGATCACAAATTCAGTGTCGGATTTGCAATCAAAAAATGGGAAGACACGTTACACGCAAGGTCAATTATAGGGGTATTTTGGTCTTTTTACTGAGTGTTACAATATCTCCCCCTTGAGATCATTCGTCCTCGAATGGTAATGATACGAACCAAACTAGTTCAAATCACAAGATTTTTCGAACTTATAAACACAAATCTTCAAGATAGTTTTATGGAAGTTTACCTTCAAGATCTTCATCTAGGCTAACAAACAAGTGTGGATAGTTAGCCTTCATATCTACTTCTGCTTCCCATGTGGCTTCTTCCACAATTGGTTTCTCCATAATACTTTTACCAAAGCTATCTCTTTGGTCCTCAACTGGCGAACTTGTCGGGCTAATATCTGTATCGGGATCTCTTCATATGACAAATTGTCCTTAATTCCAAGACTTTCAACTGGGACAACTAGAGAGGGATCTCCCGAGCACTTCTTAATCATTGAAATGTGAAACACTGGATATATGACACTTAATTCTGTCGATAACTCTAACTTGTAAGCAACACTACCCACTCTTCTCAGGATTTGATAAGGCCCAATATATCGTGAGCTGAGCTTCTCTTTCTTCCCGAATCTCATAACTTCCTTCATTGGAGATACCTTCAAGTACGCCCAATCGCCTACCTCAAACTCTAATTCTCTTTTTCTAACATTAGTGTAAGACTTTTGTCTGCTCTGAGGTATCTTGAGCCTCTCCTGGATAACGTTCACTTTTTCCATAGCCTGATGGACTAGATCAGGTCCTACTAATCCTGCCTCACCAACTTCAAACCACCCTATGGGTGATCTACACCTTCTCCCATAAAGAGCCTCATATGGTGCCATCTGTATGTTGGCCTGAAATCTATTATTATAAAAGAACTCCATCAATGGTAGATGATCATCCTAGTTACCTTTAAAGTCTATCACGCATGCCCTCAACATATCCTCCAGGGTCTGTATAATTCGCTCTGCTTGTCGTCCGTCTGTGGATGGAAAGTTATGCTAAGATTCACCTTCGTACCAAGCCCTTTCTAAAATGACTTCTAAAACTGTGCTGCAAACTGAGCTCCTCTGTCTGAATAATGGATATAGGGACCCCATACAACTTGACAATCTCCTTAAGATAAAGTCTGGCATAATCCAAGTTGTATCAATCGTCTTGACAGGTAAAAAGTGAGCTAACTTGGTCAATCTATCTACTATGACCCATATTGAATCATGCTGTCTACGAAATCGAGATAAACTGTTATGAAGTCCATGTTAATAATCTTCCATTTCTATTCCAGAATCTCTATGTTCTGGGCTACACCACAAAACCTTTGGTGCTCAACCTTAACTTGCTGGAAATTTGGGCATCTAGACACGAACTTTGTAATGTCCTTGTTTGTACCGCTCCATCAATAGACTTCTTGCAAGTATCTATACATCTTGGTTGCACCAAGGTGGATAGAGTATATGGCGTTATGAGCCTCAGCCAAGATCCTATCTCTAAGGGCATCAACGTTTGGCACACAAAACCTGCCTTGGTATCTCAGGACACCATCTACCCTTTTTGAGAACACTAATATTTTTTGCTTCTGAATATCTTGTTTTAATTAGAGGAGTATGAGATCCCTGTCTTGCTTTTCTTGCACTTCTACCACCAAGGATGACTCTGAGCCATTTCTGGTAATAGCTCCACTTTCGTCAGAATCTTCAATCTGCACCCATAAACGGGCTAGTCTGTGAACCTCCTGAGCTTACTCTTTCTTTTCATCCTCAACATGGATAGTTCTCCCCATGGTCACCCTGCTAAGAGCATCACTAACTACATTAGCTTTACTTGGATAATAGAGGATACTTATATCATTGTCTTTCAGTAGCTCCAACCATCTCCTCTGTCTTAAATTTAGCTCCTTCTAGCCAAACACATATTGCAAACTCTTGTGATCCTTAAATGCATACATATGCCCACCATATAGATATTGTCTCTAGATCTTTAGAGCAAACACCACCGCAACAAGCTCAAGATCATGAGTTGGATAATTGTTTTCATGAATCTTAAGTTGTCTAGAGGCATATGCTATCACCTTACCTCTCTGCATTAATACACAA
The DNA here is from genome assembly GCA_025642045.1 of Solanum sejunctum. Taxonomy (NCBI): domain Eukaryota; kingdom Viridiplantae; phylum Streptophyta; class Magnoliopsida; order Solanales; family Solanaceae; genus Solanum; species Solanum sejunctum. The sequence goes on along the minus strand of JAOTQJ010022004.1, from coordinate 3,529 downwards.
TCCAAACTAACTCTGGAAGCATCACAATATACCACAAAAGTATCAACTCCATCTGGTAGGGATAAGACTGGGGTTGTGGTCAGCCTAGTCTTCAACTCTTGGAAACTCTTCTCACAAGCTTCTGACCATTCAAACTTAGTCTTCTTCTGAGTTAGCTTAGTTAAGGGAACTGAGATAGAAGAAAACCCCTCTACAAACCATCTGTAGTACCCCACCAAGCCCAAGAAACTCCTTATCTCTGTGAGAGTTGTGGGCCTTGGTCAATTCTTTACTGCCTCAATCTTTTGGGAATCATCGTGGATACCCTTACTAGACCCAATGTGCCCCAGAAATGCCACAGATGCCAATCAGAACTCATACTTAGAAAATTTAGCATACAGTTGCTGGTATTGAAGACATGACCACAAACTCATAATGACCATAGAGAGTTCTGAATGTTGTCTTAGGAATGTCTCTCTCTCTCACTTTAAGCTAATGATACCTAAATCTAAGATCTATCATGGAAAAATAGGTAGCACCCTGAAGTTGGTCGAATAAGTCATCAATTCTAGGAAGCGTATACTTGTTCTTAATGGTGACCTTATTCAACTGACGGTAATCTATGCATATGCGCAGAGAACTGTCCTTTTTATGCACAAAAAGAACTGGAGTACCCCAAGGTGAGACGCTTGGTCTAATGAAACCCTTATCTAAGAGATCTTTCAGCAGCAAATTTAACTTTTTTAACTCTGAAGGAGCCATACGATATGAAGGAATAGATATGGGCTAGGTATTTGGAAGAGTATCTATCCTAAAGTATATCTCCTTGTCAAAAAGGACTCCGAGAAGATCCTTAGGAAAGACTTCTGGGAGCTCATTCACAGTTGGGACAAACTGAAGAGATGGTGCCTCAGCATGAGAATCCTGAACTCTGACTAGGCGGTATATACACCCCTTGGAGATTAACAGTAGGCTTTGAGATAAGAGACAAACTGACCCTTAGGAAATAATGAGCTTCCCCTCCACTCTAAGACTGGTTCATTGGGAAACTGAAACTCAACTACTCTGGTTCTGCAATCTATGGAGGCATACCTAGCATGAAGTCAATCCATGCCTAGGATGACATCAAAATCCACCATGTCTAACTCCACCAAATCAACTATAATAGTCTTATGACAAACTGAGACTGGACAATCTCTACAAATTCTTTAGGCTGAAATAGACTCTCCGGTAGGAGTAGAAACACTAAAAGGCTCAAGAAGACATTCTAGGTTGACTCCAAACTTCATTGCTACATATAGGGTCACAAATGTCAATGTGGCTCCTAGGTCTAATAATGCATAGACATTATAAGTAAAGATTTTGAGCATATCCGTAACCACATCTGGTGAGTTCTACTGCTCTTGTCTGGTGCCCATGACATACAACCGGTTTGGCCCTCGCTTATTCCTGTTGTAGTGCCCCTATGAGGTGGCTTACCTTGCGGTGCTGAAGAAATTGTCTGTGATCTCATATTCTGCTTCCCCATAGGGCAATACTTCAAGAAGTGGCCCATCTGACTATATTTGAAGCAACCGTTTGTGCCCAGAAGGCACTCTCTGGGGTGAGACCTACCGCACTTACCACAAATAGGATAACAATTCGCTCCTTGAGCTACGCTACCCTATGACTGGCTGCTTGGGAACCTATGGGGCTGTGAACTCTGCTCATTCCTGACTCTCGATGTAGGCGCACTAGCGAATGAAGGTGCTGGTCTGACTATCTTAGGCTGAAAAGGTGAGTGACCTCCACCTCCAATCCCTCTCTTGACTACCTCCTGGCCTGATGTCTTGGCCCTTTTGCTCCTGAAATCCTCCCTATCTTGCATCTTCTCCTCTTTTACTTGCTGAACATATATCATTAAACGGGCTATATCCATATCCCCAATCAACATCGCATTCCTGCCCTCTCTTTTAGTTATTCGAGAGAGTGCAGACACAAAGAGATTCATCCTAGTATGCATGTCTGCCACCATAGCCAGAGCGTAATGGGATAGTTGAGTAAACTTGAGGTTATACTCCCACACACTCATGTTCTCCTGCTTCAGGTTCAGAAACTCCCTTACCTTAGCCTACCTTATCTCCTTGGGAAAGTACTATCCCCAAAAGGCATCCTCAAACACCACCTAACTAATAGCTAGCACCCCATCTGCCTTGCTCCTTTTCCACTAATCAAACAGAGACTAGCTACCCCTTCAAGCTAGTAGGCAGCCAACTCAACCCGTTCTACATCACCAATACGATAACTTGAAACACCTTCTGTAGCTCCTGAATAAAGTTCTCAAGATCCTTCCTCACATTGGACCTAGTAAATTCTGATGGATTCATCCTCACGAACTCATGAATTCTGGCGATATCCGATCCGTTATTCCTACCATCTCCCTAGCGACCTCCCTCAGTAGTGATCTCCTGAGCCAAAGTCTAGATGGCTTGGCGAAGCTCAGCATTGGAGATGTCTCCTTGCTGTGGCTACTCCACGGACATAGATGAACCTCTAGGTTCCTTAGGAATTCGACTAGGCTAGTTTGCGTTTCTCTTGGCTAGGCGTCCTTTGCCCCTTACTGGTTCCGTAGCTCTCAAGGAGGCATGATCTGGAAAACACGACGTCAATGCATGAGTTAGAAGGGACTTCACAGAGATACACTCTGAAGCATGAGACAAAGAATGACAATTAAGGATGACACTTCCTAATGTCCCATAGCCTTCCTATTATAGATATGGCGCACTTCAGACCCATAATACAAATTCTACTAGACACGGTTCCATAGACTCCCTAGGACTTTTGAACTTTGTGCTCTGATATCAAGTTTGTCATGCCTTGAGACTACATTTTAGATGTGACCGACACTTAGAAATCATTTCTGGTCCCAAGCAAACCACTTGGTATGGCTACTTACTCTGCGGAAGACTTAACACTAGTGGAAGGGCTTTAATTAGCAACATAAAATTACTAAACTTGTCTAAATAACTGAGAAGGGAAATAACTCAATAGTGAAGTCAATGAAATTAGAACTGAAGTATCTAACACATAGTCCATGGAACCTTTACTAAAATAATCTGAAAGGACTACTAAGACAAGTCCCAAGTAGCCAAAACTAAATAAAGACTAAAATAAAGATTAAAAGGGGACATAGTAACTCAAGAGCCTCTGACTGAGAAGAGGCCTCACCATTTTGCTGGAAGCTATCTAGTCCTCAACGAAGCGGTTGCTGAGGAATTCTGTCACCTGCGTTTGTATCATAAAATGATGCAGGTCCTAAGGATGTAAATACATGGAATGTACGATATGTAAGATGGCCAAAACAATTAATCAGAATATCATAATACTTCTTAAAAGAAATAAACATAATTCATAATGTGATAGCAATAATCATAAAGACTTGTATGCTAAAAATAACATGTTGAAAACTGGTACTTTTGTTACACAAGCTTTGCTTATTCATATCAAACATTTTAGCCAGTACTATAGATGAGACATGTCCTAATATTTGAGTCAAATGTTGTAGCAACAA
>JAOTQJ010021993.1:0-53842 GCA_025642045.1 Solanum sejunctum | reverse complement strand
CAAACTTTTCTATTTTAATCCAATTGAGGACTCCCGACTCCAACTTAAAAATATACGCTCCAATTGTAATTAGGCACCGCGAACTTACTTAGTTAAAATTACGCCATGTTCATCATAACTTTTCCAATTGAACGATTTACTTTAATTGAATTAATTTACGGGGTCTAACAGAATCAGAGATAGAGTACTTTGCATTTCCTCATTCATCACCACTTGAAGCTATTACTAGTTGGTAGTGTTACTGACTGGACCAACAACAACAACAACAACAACATACCCAGTAATATCCCACAAGTGGGGTCTGGGGAGGGGAGATTGTACTGACTGGACCACGATAGAAATAAATAGGAAAAAAGATTAATAAACAGGATTCAATTGATATATTCTCGTCTAATCAATCAAACTGGTCCAAGGGGAGGTTGTTACTGGACTACTAGGTAAGGGTTAGTAATGTACACTATAGAGATGGGCCAAGTGATAAAGTGAAATCGCATCTTATCTTTGACCAAAAGGCTTGGCGAGCTTCACTTACCATCCTACATGCTTCACACTAAAAGAAAATTAGGTTATCTGCTAATTCTAAGTTTATGAATCATGGGATCACAACACCTTAGTTTCTCTCCATATTGACTTTACACTTGTGTTAGTTTTACTTTTCCATTGGTTATTGCAAATCCCCCCTTTTGGGGAAGTGGGTTGGTTAATTACTCAAATTACGCTAATTGAATTCTCTTAAGTCTATGTATTCATTTGGGTTCGACCCTAACCTTAGTTAGGTTTAATTTCTTAACAATGATCGTTTCATCCTAAAAAAGGAGGTGTAACTTGGGCGATACAATATAGTTTTCCGTGAAACATCATGTCATAAGAATAGTCTATCTACTTGCTTTCATCATAGTATGGGTAGGCATTCCCACCTTAACATTATCATAAACATTAGGGTTTTCATCACCCTCTTTCTTATAGCATCATCATAGCTTTTATAATATCATCATGCTAATAATATTATTATTTAAAATATGCTTTTCATACTAGAGATCATAGGCATGGAAATACATAGTTTTATAATAGAAGACTAGTACTACATATGGACTCATAGGTGTTTGAGTCAAACCACACAATTGAGTAGGAACTTTAAAGAAAACATGCAATTAAAATCAATTTAGATCATGAACAAGGGAACCCATGTCAAATCATTAAGCCTTGATCTTGCATTCCTTGAAATCACATAGTTTTGCTTGAAAATCATATAGATCATAAATTTCATCATAATTCATGCATAATTAGATATAGTCATCATGTAAGAATCATAATCCATGCATTAGGAACCATATCTTAAAACCCCATAAAAACTCATCGTGAAATTTGATAAAAATAAAGGTTTTGTATTAGGTCTCATGGATAAAACTAATCCATGAATGAATCCCTACATACCTCAAGTAGAATCTATAGAGTTTGAAGACGAAAATCTAAAAATCCTTAGTCAAACCTTCAAGCCTTAACTTCAATGGAACCCTTGACTCGGCTAGAAAAATATTGTGAACCCTTTAGAGAAATTTGGAAATTAAAAGTTTGAATGAGATAGGAATTTATAGAGGTTAAGTGGGTTAGGGTAGTTAGGGTATCAAAAATAATGTAGTTTATATTTAGATGGATTAGAAAAGTCAAAAATATCCTCCATTAAAAATTGCCAGAGTCGTCCACAGAACCCTTCTATGGGTCTTGGATCAACTTACAACTCAAATCTTGTCTCTTAGATCAAGAAGTCACAAAAGTTGAGCTACTTAAATTGCAGCTTCTGAACCACGAACATGCAACATGGCTCTTGGATCAACGTAAAGGTCCTAGAACCCTTCATAGTAAGGCTCAAGACTTAAACAAATTTTTGGATCCTCAAGGCCTCCTCCTACGAGACCCTTTGACGAACCGTGGTTTTTTACACAGACTTTCTGATAACTCATAAGTCAACTTTCAGAATTTCCTCAATTTTTCCAATTTCACTGGGAACTTTCCATGAGTGCACCTACTACCCGTGGATGCATCTACGGGCCGTAAAGTGTCTCGTAAGATTAACTTGTCAGCAAAAAACTTAACTCCGAGTTTCCAAGCCTTTAAACATGAGGAGTTTTACAAAATTGATCTTAAAGGACTGCATTTTCTTCAATTAAGTTATGACCAAGTTTCTTACTCTCATTTGTGTGATTTTATGATTTCTAGCCATATTCTACTTGTAGGACACACATAACAGTGATAGGAACCCATGAGTCCAATTTTCACCCATGCTGACTATGATTTATGGTGAGGAGGGAATGTGTACAGTTGTATGGTTTCTTCTTGTTAATGTTTTTGAGTTATTTATGTTATGTTTATTATTGCTGGTTATATGAAGGATTGAATACTAACAGCAATTATTGATTTAAATGTTTTTAGAGTTTACGCTCATCACATGTTTGTTGATTGATGACATGACCTGGATGTGTGATGTAACTATTCAAAGTTGAATTTTCATTGGATTTTGTTTTATATTGAAGAAGCAGTGGATAACTCAGCCATCGTAGTATGTTAAATGACTCAAATCAAGGTATGTAATGACACTCCTTTCCTCCAATTTCAAGCACAAATCTATGTTGTGAATAAAACTAGTATTCCTCTATTTAAAACTCATGTAGAGGTATAGTATGGTTCTGTTAAAATATTGAAGATACATGGTAATGGTCATAGAATATCAAATGTTTAAGCAATATAAACGCAACGGAAATGGAGATATATATACAATTATGGTTGTAGTTGTTGTTTGAGTTTTAAGATGCCTTATCATGTGCAATATGAGATGGTCCTATAGGTGTTTTCATTGAGTAGGTTTTTTTTATGAGTTACAGAAATCTATGTTTTCATTAAGTCCACAGTAGTGAGAACCATTTGTGAATATCAACAGTATAATTTAATAACGAAATTACAACTGTATACTTGCCATTACATGTAAAGGAAGTACCTTATGTGTTGGGAATTTATGTATATACACATATCCTAAATATTAGTGAATTATATAGGGATAGTAATATATGTGAGGTTGTTCAAGACATATACTAACATAACAGAAATTTCATTCGAACATCATTCATAACTCTCTAGATTCCTTGTGACATCCAAACCTCCTCAAGGTTGTTTTAGTGTTGAGTAGGCGAACTTATATTCTACTTCAAAGCTTTATTTGTATAATGACCTATAAAGTCATTCATAATATTTTTAACTAAATTATCATTTTGCCATTTTTGAAAGTTGTTGTGAGTTATTTTTGGATGAGTCGAAAAGCCAGATTTTGAAAAATTTCAATTTATCTAAAGAAATTTTTTTAAATGCTTAAAGTTTTGAGTTTTGTGATCATCTTGAGTTTTGGATGTTAGAATGCAATTATGTTAATTCCACTAGCACTGGAATGTGGAACATGGACTAGGAGAACTGAACGAATTGAAGTTGGAGTTAAAATGGACATTTTGGACCTAAAGTTATATTTTTAGTTAATTTCAAATCACAGTTTAACTTTGCACAACTGTTGAAGCTCGGATACTCAAATTGGAATTCTGATAGTCCTAGTGATTCTATATTGAAAATATAACATTCAAAATGGTCTTGTTGTAATATGTAGAGTTTCTAAGGTCATTCTGGGTGTTCGAGTTTTAATTATTTTGAATGAATTGTATTGGGTTTCTAGTCAAAGAGACCTTAGAATCGAATTCTGATAGTTCCATTGTGTTTGGAACATCATTTTTGGTAGTGTTGGATATCTGTTGTGTTCACTGGGTTCTGAATGAATCTCGAGGTTCCTTTTTGAGTTCTCAGTATAGTTGGTTAACTACAATCTAGTGCAGCCAATTTACTCTCCGTATTTTTTGAATTGGGAGTTTGTATTTCCGGAGGTGTATTATATGTGACCTCCACATTTGTGGAGGTATTTGAAGCTTTGATCTCAGCAGTCGTGGATCTTTATCTGCATTAGCGAAGTACATTTGGCTCATGAACATTGTTTAATTTTAAATGTTGGGACTAAGGGTATTTCACCATTTTTACATTTTCTAGCTCGATTTTGGGGAGATTTTCAAGGAATTTCGAGGCAAAGCTTTTGGGTAACATATTTCTAACTTATTTCTCCCATTTCTATTGAATAATTCATGATTTTAACAACAAATGTAAGTTTCGAATTGGAGAAATTGGGGTTTTATTGGATATTGATTTTGGATAGAGAAATGGTGATTGTGAGTTCATTTTAGCTCCTTTTTAAAAATATTTTTCACTACTAGATTCCTTATTACTTGAAAAATATTTTCATGTAAAAATTTTATGATTTTAGGAACCTTTTTTGGTTGTGAGATTTTCGGATCATTTTGCCCTTTTCACCCTAATTGCTTGACTTTAGTATCATTAACTTTGTATTGAGATTATGAATCCATATTTGATTATATTGTCGTATTTTGGGTGCGAAATCCAGGGAAAATCTCTCATTTGTAATTGACTTGGCTATTGATTGAGCCAAGTGAATTCCTAAACCTTGATAAGCTTACTTAAACACTTTATATACTTAATTGTAGTCGAAAACTAATGGGGTAATCATTGTTTGAATAATTGGAACTTGTATACTATAAGACTTAATAAGATGCACTGAAATTACCATATCATGTTAAATCTAGATATTGAGAAATGATACTCATTACTTGTGAATGGATAATGAGTCATCCTTGTGATATTTGAATTCGAAATTTATCTTGCTATATCTGAGCAGTATGAATAATTATTAATGAAATTGGTGAGTATCGTTGGTAGGTTAGAGAATTCGCTATAAGCTTGTGATGGAAAAATCATTATGCATTGAACGTTATGATATTTGAGTTGATTTCATATATTTTATATAATGTGGATTATATAATGTGGACTCTTACATGTACTTCCTATTAGTATATGTAAATTCTATCTTATTGTACATTCTTGACTAAGTTTCCACGAATATACTAGTAATGGGCCACATTAGTCATGACAAGTTACATTGATATTCTGGGAATGATCCACATAAGTTAAGGCATATGACACTAATATACTAGGAATGGGCCACATGAGTCATGGATTGTAACATTGATATACTGGGAACAAGCCAAATAAGTCATGATATATAACGTTCATATACTAGGAATAGGCCACACGAGTCGTGGCATGAGACATTGATTATACAGGGAATGGGCCTCACGAGCTGGGACAGGTACATGGAAAGATATATCTTACATGGATTTTGTCCTTATTATATCAATGGATATGTATCGAAGGACTGTCATGCATCATGGTTACTTCGCATTGCATTGTATTATTTACATTTTATAACACCTAATCCATTTTATGTCACTCATTTTTGGAAAATTTTATATGTACCATGTGTGATATATTTAATACCTTGAACCTTGTTTATTGTTGAGCTTGAACTATCAAATATTATTGTGATATACATTGATAACTTAAGCTTTGTACATTATGAAGATTATATTATTGTGATATTGTGTTATGAGACAGTAATTCTTACTATCGTATTACTTGACTTTAGGATTATCTGATTATTTTGAGATAGTATCCTATTATGTGTATGCATATATCTTATTTATATATTGGTACTTTATGGAGTGCAGGTTTATAGTTTGGCAGCATGTGGTTGGTGTGGAAGAAATATTTGGTTCAGTATTCTTTACTTGAATTTAGATCTTCTTGTTGAGTGTCTGTTTCTTTGGTAGTCACCCTTGATTCTACGCTCCTGTGGAGTTTGTGATCCTGGTTCCAATTGAATTAGCATTTTTCTTTGACAGACTAAGTATCTAGAGATTTGAGAGGTAGCAGCTCATCTATATCGGCAAAATCTAGAGCTCATTATATTTTATCTTGTGTTCTATTTGAGAACTAAGACTCAAACTTATATGTCGTTCTATACTCTTTTATATTAGAGGCTTGTACATGTGACACCGGTTCTAGGATGGTTTGTAGACTTGATTATCTTCTGCTTATCCTAGCATGTTAGACTTTATTTCTTCCGCTTTTAGTTTTTGTATTGAACTGATTAAGTTTAGGCCGACTTGCCTTAGTGGGTTAGGCAAGTTCTATCACATTCCATCTTTGGGTCATGATAATTTGGTATCAGATTTTCCAGTCCATAGGTCTCACTTGTGTACAAGCTCACTCTAGTAGAGTCTTAAAGATTGGTGTGGAGACGTCTATTACTCATTCTTGAGAGGCTAAAAATACTATACTCACATTACCTTTTAATCACAATCGCATATGGTTGTTATTGGGTTGCTGAGTATGGTGTATACTTTTAGAAGATTGCCAGACTAGATCCATATTCGTGGACAAAGTTGCGAACCTAGCTTAGGATGCTACTTTTAAGGCCCCAGCTTAGGCTAGTTGTAGAGGTAGAGTAAGAGGACGTTATAGGGTCCAAGGACGTGCCTATGGTTTAGCTCCTACCAAGGACTATGATAGTGGTATCTCACCCAAGCCTCCTATCGAACTTAGGCAGAACCAGGCTCCTCTGGAGGCTAAGAATCTTATGACTATTCAGTGAAATCTTTTCGGAATAATGGGCATGGTGGAGACTATATCCCTAAGTGTTCCTTAGGGACTAACAAAAGGGTAAGGTTCCTACCTTCTCAATTACCAGAGAAGCCTCATAGTTTCTATGAGTTTATGCCAGAATATTTAGATTCTGGAGGCTAGACCAGTTATATTCCTTTTTATGTATCAGTTGACATACCAGCACTAGTAGTTCCTCCAAATAGGTTAATCGTGGGCCAATATTGGAAAGAGATAACTGGTAGAGATATGAGCTATTTTTGAAGATGAAACCATCTAAATTTTATGGTGGAAAGAAGGAGGATGCATATGAGTTTCTAACTCTAAGCTATGAGATGTTGGAGGCCTTGGGCCTAGTATATTCTTTAGGAGTTGGGTTTGTTTTCTTATAGTTACAAGGGGCAGTAGTAGAAATCTTATTTCTACTCTAGGCTAGTCGAGTCTACAGCAATCAAGGGTGAGAAGTATTTTTGGAGGCCTTCTAGGATCAGTTCATGCCCTGGAATGTTTGGGATGAAGGCAAGTCCAGATTCAAGACTTAGACTCAGCGATGTATGATAGTGACCAAGTATGAGGCTAGATTCTATCATTTGTCTCGCATGCCTTATCATTGATACCTATGAAGATAGACAGGGTATGTATATTTGTTAAGGAACTATCTATTCGCTCCTATTTGTTTAGGTCTTCATGCGAGGGTGCATCTATTTAGGCCATGGTGGGTATCTCCAAGGAGGCAGAGATGCTGTTGAGGGTAGAGTTTGGAGACACTAAGGGGGTGTAAGCATCCGATGATTCCATAGGTACCATATCAGGAGGTAGAGGTTTCCATAGATGGGGCAGCACTTCTCAACACCGAGGTCCAGTCATATTTCATTTGCAGCTTTGGAAGGTGGCCAGGGACCTTAAGATTCATAGAGTTATAAATAGGGATCATCCAGTTCTTAGTAGAGGCCTAGGTCCGAGGTGGTTATAGTATTCCCCCTTCATCTTTTTAGTACTCTTTTTGCCTGAGGTCATAGTTTGTATGTTGTTCTGCAGATCATATGATTAGATATTGCCCGCACCAAACCCATGCGGGGTGACACTACTCTTATTTAGCAGCACTAATCAGTTATTAAGCTTCTCCAACTAGAAATTCAAAGCCTCAGACTAGGGGGTCATGGTAGGGGAAACTAGGGAGGGGTATATGTACTTTGGGTAGGGGTACAAGTGATGCAGTGGGACGGGAAAGTGGTATTGGTCCTACTCAAGCTGCTTGTGGTAGAGATGATCATTTTTATGCTTTTTTGATGAGGCCCAAAGCTGAGGCATCTAATGTTGTTATTACAAGTATTGTTCTAGTATATCACAGACCTGCATCAATATTATTTGATCTTACTTCTACATATTCTTATGTATCTACATATTGTCTATTGAGTTTGATTTATTATGTGATCGTATGTTTGTGCTCGTGCATGTATCTACCCCAATAGGTAGTCCCTCAGTGGTAGATTAGGTTTACCAATCCTTTCTTATCTTTTTCGATATCTATCATACATGGAATAGCATGATTGTTCTTAATATGGTTTTGACATCATATTAGGGATGGATTGACTTTCCTCTCATTGGGTTATGCTTGATTATTATGATTGTGACCATGGCTGTTCTGGATAGACCGAGTATTGTGTGGCAAGGTTGAAGTTATTCTTATCATAGCAAAGTCATTTCTTATATTTGGGCATGGAAGTTACTAGATTGAGGTTGTTTTGCTTATTTGGCATTCATTTGTAATATCGGTTCTATTTGGGAATTTGTTGATATGCTTCCTACAGACCTCTATGTAGTCCCTCTTGACAGGGATATTGACCTTACCATTGACCTTTAGTCAGGCACTAAACCCATTTCTATTCTTCTATAATATATGCCACCAGCTAAGTTGAAGGATCTAAAACAGCAGCTCCAAGATTTGCTGAGTAAAAGGTTTATATACCCTAGTATATTATCGTGGCATGCTCCAATCTTATTTATTAAAAAAATGATGGTTTTATGAGAATATGCATTGATTATCAGCTACTGAATAATGTGACAGTCAAGAATAAATATTATTTTTGTATGATTGATGATCTATTTGATTAGCTTCGGGGTGCAGCCATATACTCTAAGATTGATTCAAGATTCGAAAATCATCAACTGAGGATCAAGACTTTTGACATCCCTAAGACAATTTTCTAGACAAGGTATGGGCACCATGAGTTCCTTGTTATGTCAATTGGGCTAACTAATTCCCGAACAACATTCATAGAGTTGATGAACAACGTATTCCAACCATACTTGGACTCTTTTGTTATTTTCTTCATCAATGATATATTTATCTATTCCAATACCAATGCTAACTAAGAGCAACAGTTGACAATTGCGCTTCAACCAGCTTAGAGAGGAGACGTTGTACCTAACTTCTCTAAATGTGAATTTTGTCTTATTTCAATGGCATGTTTGGGTTATGTTGTATCTAAAGAGGGTATTTAAGTTGATCCAACAAAGATCAAGGTGGTTTAGGGTTGTAATAGACCTTCTTCGGCTACCAAGTTTTGTTGTTTCATGGACTTGGCTGGATATACCTATTAGCGGCTTCAACTATAACCTCAGCTCTATTTATTGGTCTGTGCAAGATACGACTTACTTAAATTTAATATTGAAAAAAATCTCAATTTCAATTGAAAGAATAAGTTGAATGAAAAGTTTTTGATTTAGCTATTATTATAGGTAGACAGCTAGGTACTCCATTCAGGCCTTGTCTTCTATAGCAGCTCCATTGACCAGACTCATTCAGAAGAATGTTCCATTCCAATGTTTGGATGAGTGTAAGGAGTACTACAAAAAGATCAAGGCATTATTGACCACAACTCCTATTCTGACCTCACCTGCAGAGGGTGTTGGCTTTATAGTATTTTATTATACAGCAAGTGTTAGCTTGGGTGGAGTTTTATTCAAAAAGGGAAGGTGATTTCTTATGTACATCAGTGGAAGACTCATGAAAAGAATTATTCTACCTATGATTTAGAGTTGGCAAGTATTGTGTTTGTGTTAAAGTTGGGGTGTCAGTATTTATATGGTGCTCATTGTGAGATATTTACTATCACAACCTACATCACATTATCAGTCAGAAAGATTTGAATTTGAGACAAAAGAGGTAGATTGAGCTCTTCAAGAACTATATTATGACTATTATATACCATTCCAATAAGTATATGTTGTGGTTGATGGATTGAGTAAGAAGACTTCTAGCTTGGGGAGTCGTACGACCATTTGGGTTGAGAAATGACCCTCTGCTAAGGATATTTGCAATTTAACTAATGGGTTGGTAAGATTGCAGCTTTCCAAGTATAGTTGTGCACTTGGTTTTTTGAAGCTCATTCCTCTTTAATGGATTAGATCAGCAGTCATCGATTTGAGGATGAGAAACTATGCCACATTCATAATAAAATTCTTAGGGGAGAGGATAAGGAAGCAAAACTTGATTCAGATAGTATATTGAGGATCAAGAGTAGGATTTGTGTGCCTAGGGTAGGTGACTTAATCAAGTTAATTTTAGAGAAGGCACATTGTGTCAGATATTCTATTCATCCAAGGACAACAAAGATGTGTCTTGACTTGAGCCTACACTATTAGTGGTGTGGCATGAAAATGGATATATCAAAGTTTTTGGCTAGGTGTTTGACATGCCAGTAGGTCAAATATGAGCATCTGAGATCGAGTGGTGACTTACATAGGATGCCCATTCTCAAGTAGAAGTGGGAATGCATTACCTTGGATTTCATAGTAGGTTTGCCTTCTATAGTCTGTGGCTTTGATTCTATATGGGTGGTGGTGGGCCAATTGACTAAGTTTGCCCATTTCATTTTGGTCAAGGTGAAGTATATAACTTAGAAGTTAGCTCAGCTCTACATAATCTAGATTATGAGGCATTATGGAGTTCCTATTTCCATCATGTTAGACCATGGTTCGTTGTTTACGTCCCACTTTTGGAAGGTCTTACAGCATGGCCTAGGTACCAAACTAGATTTTGCACAACATTTCACGCTCAACAAATTGTTTATCCTAAAGGACCATTTAAGTACATGAGGATATGCTTCGAGCTTGTGCTATTGATTTTGATTCTAAGTGATATCAGTATTTGCCATTGGTGGAACTTGACTACAATAACAGTTATCATGCTAGCATTTTAATAGCCCCATTTAAGACATTGTATGATCAATGGTGTAGATCATGCGTATGTCGGTTTGATTCAGTTATTGTTGGTAGCCTTGGCACTTATTTACTTGGAGATATCATGGAGTTGGTGTGTTTGTTTTAAAGTAGATTGTGGATACCCAGAGTCACCAAAAGAGTTATGCCTATAGATAGATTTGACCATTAGATTTCACGGAGGATGATTGGGTTTAGTTGAGGATTTCACCTATTAAGGGTGTTATATAATATGGGAAGAAGGAAATCTCAGACCTAGGTATATTGTCCACCTTGAGATCCTTGAGCGAGTAGGAGTAGTGGCTTATAGACTTGTCTTGCCACCTATCTTATCTTCAGCTTTTCTTGTATTTCATGTATCTATGTTGGGGCATTACATTCTCGATGATTCTCAAGTGTTATCCCTTAATTTGATGGAATTGAGTCTATATTTAACCTATAAGAAGGAGCTCATGACTATTTTAGATAGACAAGTTAGGAAGATGAGAACGAAGGAGATTACTTTAGTGAAGGTGTAGTGGCGCCACCAGCCTAAGAGTGATCCTACTTGGGAGACAGGGTCTGATATGCAGGCTCAATATCCTAACCTCTTTGAGGATTCAGGTACGTTCCCTTACCTTATGTTCAAGGTCGAACATTATGTTTAGCGTTGGATGATGTAATGACCCTAAAGGTCATTTTTGTTATTGTAAGCTAAACTATCATTTTTGCCCTTGTCGAAAGTTGCTATGAGTTATTTTTGGATGCGCTAAAAAGTCAAATTTCAAAAACTTGTGAAAATCTATAATTTTTCTAAAGAAGGAATTTTTAAAGACTTAAAGTTTGAGATTTTTAGTTTTGAGGTCATCTTGACTTTTGGTATTAGAATATAATTTCGTCAATTTCATTAACTCAATTGTTCTAGGAGAACTGACAGAACTAAATTTACAATTAAAACAAATATTTTGCTACATCTGAGCATCATGAATATTTGATAATGTAATTTTTTAGTACCACTGGTGGGTTAATGAATTTGCTATAAACTTGTGATGCAAAAATCATATCCATTGAATATTATTTTATTTGAGTTGATTTGATATATTTGATATGATAATAATGTGGACTATTGTATGCACTTCTTATTACTAATATGTGAATTCTATCTTTTTGTGCATTTCTTGACTGAGATTCCACTTAATAAAATGAGAATGGACTGCACAAGTTGTGGCATATGACCCTAATATACTAGGAATGGACCACACGAGCCATTTGATATGACATTGGTACACAAGAAATCAGCCACAAGAGTCATGGCATGTGCATTGATATACTGGGAATGTTTCACATGAGTTGTGGCATGAGACATTGATCATACATGGAATGGGCCTCACAAGCAAGGATAGGTACATGGAAAAAATACTTTATGGACCCATGGGTTTTGGCCTTATTATATCTGTGTATGTGTATAGCAGGAAAGACATGCATCGTGATTACTTGACATTGCATCGCATTATTTACATTTCATAACATACATTCCTTTTCATATCACATACTTTTGGAAGTTGTTATATATGCCATGTGTGATGTGTTGAATACCTTGAACCTTGTTTATTTTTGAGCTTGAACTATCAAAAAAGATTATGATATATATTGATAACTTGAGCTCTATGCATCATGAAGATTGGATTATTGAGCGGCAGTGTTATGAGTCGATAATTGTTACTATTGTATTACTTGACTCTGGGGATCAATTGATTATTCTGAGATAGTATCCTATTATATGTATACATACATGTTTAATTTTTGTGCTTGGACTTTTTGAGTGCAAGTGTGTAGATCAATGGTATGTGGTTAGTTTGGAAGGAGTATTTGGTTTAGTTTTCTTTAATTGAGTTTTGATCTTCCTGCTGAGTGCCAATTGTTTTGGTACTCACTCTTGCTTCTATACTCTTGTCGTTACTCCCCGAGAGGGTACCCTAAATGTAACTGGCACTCGGAGACTATTGCTAGACGCCAAGCAAACCACCTGATCTTATTGCACTCGTTCAATCAGTTGATTGGCAGAATATATTAAAGAAAATCTAAACTATCAGTTGGCTATAAGACTTATCATCAACATCTATCACACGAAATAAGAACAGAGGAACAATCCCAATATAAAGAAGGAAAATAGGGAAAAGAAATTCCAATATTAGCCATCATTTATTTATGTCTATGAAGCATATATAACTATTGTCTAAGAAGGTACCATGATAGGTCACAGCTACCACAATCCAATAAAATAGCTCAAAACAATAGAAAAACAAAATAAGGATATCCTCTGAATGCATGGGAAGACTCACCAAGTCTCTGTCTGGAAATCTGTAACCTTAATGATTCGCTAGCTAAAGTCCTCTATCTACTGAATCTGTATCATAAAATGATGCAGCGCCAAAAAGGCATTAGTACGTGGAATATACTATATATAAAATGGACTAAAGTAAACAATAAAGGTAAGAAACATGAAATGACACTATCTCTTCAGATACTCAAGCTCATTCAGAAATAAGGAATAAGACTCTATCACATCACCATCAATAAAGACTTAAATTATTACATCAACCTCAGAGTACTATAAACATGAAACTTATCTAGAAGTTTCTCTAATTGACAACCATCACACATGAGTCAATGATGCTACAATCAAGATATGTCATTGCCACATCCATCCAGTACCTTTTTGGGGTAAAGGATGAGTCTATCAATGGATCCAAAAGTTTGTCACATCCTTTGTGGGATGAAGGAAATATCCGCTTTCAGAGTTCAATCCTCTCCTATGTTAGCCACATAGTAAATGGATGCAAGTGGGACTAACTCTTACCCATTTTCGTGCTCTATACTCCCCCATGAAGTGAGTAGCTCAGAAAGTGTCAATCAATCAAGAACATCCATCACCTAGTCCTTACGGGCAAGATACCTCAACTTATCTTCTCATCTATCAACTCAAGGAGTAGGATCGTTCTTTCAAACTTTATTCCAATCTTGTCTATACTCTAAGGACACTAATCCCATCAACTTCAGTCATCAAGCTACTCAACTTAGGACATAGACCATGGTAATCAATACACCCAGATAGTCAAGGCTCTAGACATGACTCCTAAGTTCATTCTTGAAGTCATTAATAAGGAAATCATGTAGTGTGTTCATGAAATCATACAATTATACATGTAAACTATTAATTCAAGTAATGATGATCATCAATTTATAATACATAGGAGTGAAAGATAATTTTCAAGATTAAATTCAAGAATTTGAACACAAGACCCATCAACTATCAATTATTCAACCTAAATCAATCAAAGGGCACATGGGAGAACAATCCCATGTTATAGGTAGCTTTTCCATACCTGGGGTGAGGATTGTTCTAATCTTCAACAAGAATTAGACTCAAACCCTCATTCCTCAGAGTTTTCCTGTCTTCCCTCTCAAAGTTTTCTTGCATAAAAGCTTAAGAAGAATGGATTTTAAAACTCTTGATCGATATAAAATAGCCTTCAAGGTACATTGTAAGACTTAGGTTAGGGTGGGGAATGACCAAAGATCCTTCCCAAATCACAAGAAATTTTTTTAAAAACTCATACACTGGTCCATGACGCGCCAGGGGTACGGACCAGTACATTTTCATGAATTTTCACAATTTTAAGTTCCCATCGGAAAATTGAAGAAAAGAACAATGATACTCCCCGGCCCTTCCGCGTCGCGTTAAAGGCGCAGATTGATACTATTTTTACTTTAATAAAAAAAATTATCTTTTAACTCGGTTGCTCTAAAATCGTGTTAAAATTATTTTCCGACTCGATTTTTGTGTTGATTGCAAATTCAGTCTTAGATATGTCATTGGAGGTTTAGACGATGCATTATATGCACAATTATAGTCTAGGGGTGTTTCGATAATTTTATGGGGCGTTACATCATCTCCCCCTTGGGATCTTTCATCCCCGAATGATAAGTAAAAGTAGAATAACACAAGCAGACGCAAAACTCATCTCACCCCTCACTCAAGATCTCTCAAACTCTCAACTATCCATCACCTTTTAGATCTCTATTTTAGTATAAAGAATAGAACTAATATGTCAACTCAAGAAAGGAACTTTAATAGCGTTAAGGATAGAGACATTACCTTCAACATTATCATCATTTGGCATGAATAGGTGCAGGTATTTGAGTTTCATCACTTCCTCAGATTCCCATATAGCTTCCTGAACAAATTGATTCCTCCATAGAACTTTGACGGAGGCTATCTCTTTGTTCCAGAGTTTACGAACTTGCCAATCAAAGATTTGGACTTGAATTTCATCATAGGATAGGCTCAATAGGAATTGCCAAAGTAGTATTCACTCCCATACTCTCAATAGGAATTGCCAAAGTAGGATTCCCCAAACACTTCTTCAGCATCAAAACATGGAACACCAGATGAGCTCCATCTAGCACAGAAGGTAGGTCTAGCTCCTAAGCGACCTTCCTAATTCGATTTTATATAATGTGGATTCCATTTCCCCTTCTTACCAAACCTCATGACACCCTTCATGGTTGACACTTTCAAGTACACCCAATCATCCACCTCAAACTCCAAGTCTCTTCTCCTTACATATGTATAAGACTTTTCTCAACTTTGTGTTGTCCTCAACATTTCTCTAATGACTTTCAACTTCTCCATGGACTAGTAGACAAGATCAGGTCCAATCAATTCAGCTTCACCAAGCTCAAACCAGCCAATCA
The DNA here is from genome assembly GCA_025642045.1 of Solanum sejunctum. Lineage (NCBI taxonomy): Eukaryota > Viridiplantae > Streptophyta > Magnoliopsida > Solanales > Solanaceae > Solanum > Solanum sejunctum. The sequence continues at coordinate 38,281 of JAOTQJ010021993.1, read as the reverse complement.
GCTATCTGCATCTCTTCCCGTATAGAGCTTCATCAGGGGCCATCTGAATGCTGGCATGGTAACTATTGTTGTACACAAATTCAATCAATGGTAGATGATCATCACAATTCCCTTTGAAGTCGATGACATAAGCTCTTAGCATATAAGCAACATCAGGCACACATAATCTACCTTGGTAGCTCAACACCCCATCTCTCCCTTTGGAGAAAACTATCACCTTTTGCTTGAGAACTGCTTCTTTTGATTGGAACAAGATAGGGTCTTGATCTTGTTTTTCTTTCACCTCTTACACTAAAGATAAAGCAAACTCATTCTGTACATTGACCCCACCTTTATCGTTCTCCTCAAGTTGCACTCCTAGTCGGGCTAGTCTATGAACTTCCTTAGCCAATTTTTTCTTTCTTTCCTTCATATGCGTAGTGCTACCCATAGACAACCTGCTAAGAGCATCAGCAACAATGTTAGATTTACCTAGGTGGTAGAGGATGCTTATATCATAATCCTTGAGCAACTCTAACCATCTTCTATGCCACAGGTTAAGATCCTTCTTATTGAATCCATATTGCAAACTCTTATGGTTAGTGAACACGTCCACATACACTCCTACAAATAATGACTCCAGATCTTAAGTATGAATACCATTGTTGGCAACTTAAGTTCATGAGTGGAAAAGTTTTTCTTATGGATTATAAGTTGTCTTCAAGCATAAGCGATCCTTTCCTCTCTGCATTAGCACACAACCTAGTCTAACTCTAGATGCATCACAATATATTACAAAGTCTCCTATCTTGTCAAGCAAAGTCAAAATTGGTGTTGTAGTCAGTCTAGTCTTCAACTCTTGGAAACTCTTCTCACATTCCTCAGACACTGCAACTTAGCCTTGTTCTGAGTTAGCTTGGTCATGGTGCCAACAAAGAAGAGAAGCCCTCAATGAATCTACGATAATTGCCTGCTAAGCCCATAAAACTTCTTATTTTTGTTGGAGAGGTTGGTCTAGGCCAATTCTTAACCGCTTCAATCTTCTAGGTATCCACTCTGCGAGTACTATCCCTTAAAATAACATGGCCTAGGAAAGCCATAGACCTGATCCAAAATTCACAATTTGAGAATTTCGCATACAACTCATAGTCCTTGGGCATTTGCAGACCACTTTAAAATGATTAGCATGTTCCTTTTCATACATTGAATACACCAGAATATCATTATTGAATACAATCATGAACATATCATGATATGATTTGAATACCCTGTTCATCAAATCCACAAAGACTGCATGTGGTTATTCAACCCAAAGAACATGACTAAGAACTCAAAATGGCCATACCGTTTCCTAAATGTTGTCTTTGGAATATCACTTTCTCTCACCTTCAACTGATGGTAAACCGATCTGAGGTCTATCTTGGAGAAGCAAGTAGCACTCTGAAGTTGGTCAAATAGATCATCTATCACGGGAAGAGGATACTTATTCTTTATTGTGATTTTGTTCAGTTGTCGGTAGTCTATACTAATTCTGAGAGACCCATCTTTCTTGCACACAAATAGGATGAGAACACCACAAGGACAGACACTAGGCCTTATGACACCATTCTTTAATAACTCTTTTAATTGTACTTTCAATTTTTTCAACCCAGCGGGGGCCATTTTGTAAGGTGGAATTGAAATGGGTTGGGTCTCAAAAAGAACATCAATCCCAAAGTCAATCTACCTGTCAAGAGGGATCCTAGGTAGATTATTAGGAAACATCTAGGAAACTCATTCAAAATTGGGACTGATTCAAGATAAAAGAATCAATATCATTAGACTTAACTCGCACGAGGTAGTAAATACAACCTTTGGAAATCAACTTTTGGGTTTTAAGATAAGAGATGAGCTTGCCCTTAGCTGCAACAGAACTCTATTTCCACTCTAGAACAGGCTCATTAGAAATTGAAACTTAACAATTCAAGTTCTATAGTTAACAGAAGCATAATAGAAGCCAACCATGCCAAGTCAGCATAATAAACATAAGGATGTAGTCCTTAACTATCATCCCTATTTGCTTCAAGTTCACGAACTCATCAACCTTTGACTACCTCAATTATTGTGGAAAGAAATGGTCAAGGACAACAACTTCAAACTCTTCCATTATGCAGGATCTGCATTCTCACCTCCACTATCCTGCCATTGGTTGTAACAAACATTAGTAACATCTTTCAACTAGTTCCTCCTCAACCTTCAGCCCCATATACACAGGTGGGATCATCATTCAAGAAATCTCTAAGTTGGGTTACAAATAAAAACTCCTCTGACCTAGAGCTAGGAGCTTGAGGACCCCCACTATTGTTATTGTGGGAGGTCACTAGCTGAGTCAGTATAGTAATGGCTCCCCTAATCTCTACCTTAGCGTTAGGAGCTTGCTGTGGCTGTGCAGGGAGCGCCTCTCCTTGTCTCCATCTAAATTGGGACCTCTAGTTGGGCATTCTCATCAGTAGGGACTGAGATATCTCTTTGACCAGCTACTCTCTTTGGTTGTATTTTCTGCAAAAGTGGAACGCATGAATTAAAATTGAATTTCCATAGAGTTAAACTCTATCACACGAATTCAGACCATAGAAGAAGAGTAACAATTCCTAATGTCCTATAGCTTCCTCCTTATGAAGTGTGGTGCACAACACACCCATAACCAAAACTCTACTAGACATAGCTTCAAGACTCCTAAGTACACTCGAACTCTGATACCAAGTTTGTCATGCATCATGAGGGTAGCGTAGACATAACTGATACTCAAAAACTATTGCTAGCCCCCAAGCAAAACCACCTGTTCTCATTGCATTCGTTCAATCAATTGATTAGCTGAAGATATTAAAGGAAATCTATGCTATCGGTGGGCTAATAAGATTCATCATCTACATTTATCACATGAAATAAGAATAGAGAAACAATCCCAATATAAAAAAGGAAAATATGAGAAAAGAAATTCTAACATCAGTCATCATCTATCTATGTGCATGAAGCCTGTATAACTACTATCTGATAAAGTACCATCACAGGCCATGGCTACCACAATCCAATAAAATAGCTCAAAAAAATAGAAAAGGGAAATAAGGACATCCTCCGAATGCAGGGGAGGACTCACCAAGTCCCTGTCAAGGAATTTGTGAACATCAATGGTTCACCTGCTGAAGTCTTTTGTGTACTGAATCTATCATAAAATAATGCAGTGCCAAAGGTGCATTAGTACGTCGAATGTACTATATGTAAAATGGGCTAAATTATACAGTATAGATGAGAAACATGAAATGATATCACCTCTTTAGGTACTCAACCTCATCATGATGAGAAGCAATACTCTATCATAACATAATCAATCAAGACATAGGCTATTACATCAACCTTAAAGTACTATCTACATGAAACCTATCTGGGAGTTTCTCTAACCGACAACCATCACCTATGAGCTGGTAATGATAAAACAAAGAGATGTCATTACAACATGCATTCAATGCCTTGTCGGGAAGGATGAGTCTATCAGTTGATGCAAAAGTCTGTCAAGTCATCTGTGGGACAAAGAAACCATCCCGCTTTCACGGTCCAATCCTCTCTTATGTTGGTCATGTAGTTAATGAATGTGAGTGGGACTCATTCTTACCTATTTTGGTGCTCAATATTCCTTCCATGACTTCACTAGCTCATAAATTGTCAATCAATGAAGAACATCCATCACCTAGTCTTGACGGGCAAGATACCTCAACTCATCTCATCTATCAACTAAAGGAGTAGGATCATTCTTTCAAACTTTATTCCAATCTTATTTATACTCTAAGGACACTAATTCCATCAACTTCAGTTATCAAGACACTCATCTCAGGATACAGACCATAGAAACCAATACACCCAGACAGTCAAGGCTCTAGACATTACTCTTAAGTTCATTCTTGAAGTGTTTAATAAGGAAATCATATAGGGTGTTCACAAAATCATACAATTATACATGCAAAAAGTTAATTCAAGATATGAGGATCATCGACTTAAGAAAATACTTAGGAGTTAAGGATAATTTTCAAGCTAAAATTTAAGAATTCTAACATAAGACCCATCAACTATCAACTATTCAACCTAAATCAATCAAGGGGCAAATGGGAGAACAATTCCATATTCTAGGTAGCCTTTACATACCTGGGATGAAGATTATTCTAATCTTCAACAAGAATTGGACTCAAACACTCAGTCCTCAGAGCTTTCCTGTCTCGCCTCTCAATGTTTTCTAGTGTAAAAGCTTTAGAAGAATGGGTTTTAGAAACCCTTAATCAATTTGAAACGGCCTTAAGAATACATTTTAAGACTTGTGATAGGGTGAGCAATGAGCAAAAGGCCCTTCCTAAATTAAAAAGAAATTTATTTTTTAAAAGTCGTACACTGGTTCGCGATGAACCAGAAGTGCGGACCAGTACATTTTTGCAAATTTTTGGAATTTCAGGTTCCCATTGAAATATTGAAGAAAAGAATAAGTGTTACTCTACACCCCCTCCGCGTCGCGCCAGGGGTGTGAATCGACACTATTTTTGTATTAATTAGTGAAAATTTTTTTTTGTCCCGATTGCTATAAAATCGGGTCAAGACCATTTTCCCACTCGATTTTCTACGCTGATTGCAAATCTGGTCTTCTTTCACAAACTGGGCATCAGGACGTTCGAGAGATCGGCAAACTCTAAATATCTTTTATCTTATCTTGTGTCCTATTTGAGAACTAAGAATCAGAATTGTTTTTTTCTTGTCTACACTCTTTTATATTAGAGGCTTGTATATGTGACACTAGTTCTGGGATGGTTTGTAGACTTGATTATCTCATGCTTATCCTAGCATATTAGACTTTATTTCTTCCGCTTTTAGATTCATGTATTGAACTGAGTAGGTTTAGGCTGACTTGCCTTGGTGGCTAAGCAAGTGCCATCACTTTGGATCATGACAATATATTACATATACATACTTGTAAGTCACAAGTCTTTGAAGAGGCATGTTGCGGCTGATGTGTTAGTTTGCGCATGTACTATAGTTATTAGATATACTAAATATGAGGTAGATATGCTTAGTAGGTGATAATGGTTATGATTTTATGTACACTACTAATGGGTCAATGTTAGTGGACAGATACAGTTATAGTTCACGCAGCACCATGGCAGGCATGTTTGGGGGATAGATATTTACCTAGTTATTACACAACCATGGCAAGCATGTCTGGTGGGTAGATGCTTACCCAGTTAATACATTACCATGACAGACATCTCTGGTGGACAAATGTTTATTCAGTATTACACCACCGAGATGATTACTCGACTGGACATAATCATCGTTATGACTAGATTATTATTTAGTTTACCAAGCATGTTTGGTCAATATTGAGACCAGTCGCGTCCTCCACCAATTTTGAGGGGTGACATTTCAGTAATGAAAAGATGAAAGTTATGAATATTAAGGGTAGCAATCGAATAGGTAATTAGATATGACTAATGAAGGCGAATACTTAAAGTAAATAAAGAAAGAAAATAAATAAATAAATAAATAAATAATAAAATAAATAAAGAATCATAAAAGTATGTTTTTAAAATAAATTAAACCCGTGAGATTTTGTACATTTGGACACCTTTATAATATTGAATTTCTTTGTTCATCATAAAGGACAATACTTTTTCAAGACAAATTATAACTATGGAAAACGTTATCGAAGAGGAAGAGTTCAGTAGTTTATGTGGTAACTTTTATTAATATGTTATTATCATCAACATTATTATAAGATACATATTATAGACGATAAATACTATTATTAGAGATTAATTCAATGAACCCAAAAGACATTACACATTTACATAATTTAAATGATACAATTTAATATATAAATAATTAGATACTTTATATGATACTAATTATAATAAGGGCAAAATTGTGATTCAACTTTTAATTTGGGATTTTCAACTTTTAATATGATATGATATGAATAGGGGTGGCAATTAGGTAGGTTGGATTAAATTTGAGTGAGTTATAATGGGTTAAGATAACAAATAGGTCAAGGCCCAACCCAACTCAAATTTGTTTAGGTCAAAATGGGTTGAGTAATGGGTTATAGAGCGTGTCAAGACCCATTCTGATCCAACTTTTACTATGTTTACTTATTTTATTTGTTCTTTTTCAATGTTTTAGTACTTAATTAAATTATATTTTATTTACTATGACTATATAAAACATATCAAACTAAACAAAAGTGTTTTGAAAATATTTTAGGAAGATCTTGCTCAAGTCAATTCGGTTTTATATTAACCCAATTTTAAATGGGTTGAAATGGGTTGGTTTGAGATAGGTTGAACTAATAATGTGGGGAGATGGTTATTAACCCACCCAAACGTCAATGGGTTGGGCATAATTTTGTCACCTCTAGATATGATATATATTTACATAAAAGACAAGTTAAAATGGATGAAGAAAAATTTATTTTATCATCTCAATTGCTTGCTTATAAAATCTTACCATGTTTAGTGAGAATTTATTTTCTAGATTGATAGGGTAGAATTGAGTTACAGTTGGACAAGATAATCTAATCTAGTTGGACATTAGAGTAGTAAACTAAATAGCTTGTAAAATATAGCGACCAAGAGCTTATTTTGTTGTTGGTTTTTAAACAAACGTAATTAATTTTTCTTGTTGACTCTAGCATTTAATATTTATATCAAATCAATAAAAATATAATACTTTCTCTGCTCACTTTTACTCGTCATTATATCACTTATTAAGGTCAAACTATATGAATTTTGACCAACATTTTAAGATGTATTTTTTTCATCTGATTAATATGAGAACGATTGAAACTTTTATAATATTTTTCAAATAGTTTCAACAATCTGAATTAGATTTTAAATATGAAATTTAGCTACTTCAATTTAGCTTTGAGGTTTAGTCAAGTTAACCTTGAAAAGCGAAATAGTGATAAGTAAAACTAAATAGAGAGATTATGTATTTGTACATAAATTTTTTTCACTTGATTATACTAGGTTAATATTTATTCAGGTAAAATTATTTAAATATTTTTATCATTACAGACGGTTCAGAGCTGAGAAGGTTAGACATGCTATTAATAGGATGAAGAGAGGAAGGGAGATCAAACCCGATGAAATTTCGATAGATTTTGGAATAACATGGTCAAGGATGGCATAGAGTGGTTGACTATACTGTTCAATACTATTATGAAGACTGCTAGGATGCCTGATGAATGGAGGAGGATTTGGGGCATCAAGTTATTAAGTCACACTATGAGGGTTTGGGAGAGAGTGGTGGAGATAAGGTGAGAAAAGTAGTGTTGATCTCAGAGAATCTGTTTGGATTCATGTCAGGGCGGTCGACTGCTAAAGAAATTCATCTTGTTCGAAGATTAGTGAAGAAATGCAGGGAAAGAAATAAGGACCTTCATATGGTGTTCATTAATTTCGAGAAAACCTATGACAAAGTTCCAAAAGATGTCCTGTGGAGGTGTCTAGAGGTGAAAAGTGTCTCAATATCATATATTAGGGTGATAAAGGATATGTATAATGGATCCAAGAATCGAATAAGAATGGTAGGAGGAGACTTAGAGTATTTTTCTATTGAGATAGTACTTTTTCAAGGATCTGTGTTTAACCCTTTTCTGTTTGCCCTGGTGATGGACGAGCTAACGTGGTCTATCCAGGAGGAGGTTCCATGTTATATGCTATTTACAGATGACATAGTACTGATTGATGATACTTGGACTAAAGTTAATGATAGATTGGAGGCTTGAAGATACATATTGGAATCCAAGGGGTTCAAACTAAATAGGACCAAAATAGAATACTTGGAGTGCAAATTCAGTGGTGCAAGGGATGAAGCAAACATTGATATGAGGCTTGCAACTCAACCTATCCCCAAGAGAGAAAACATTAAGTACCTTGGGTCTATCATCCAGAGTTCTGAAAATATTAATGATGATATCACACATTATATTGGGGCAGCATGGAAAAAATAGAGGCTTAACTCTAGATTATTGAGTAATAAAAAGAAGTTCCCTAAAGTCAAAGTTATGTTTTACAGAATGATGGTTAGGCCATCTTTGTTGTATGGGGTGGAGCATTGGCCTATCAAAATGCACATCTTAAGAAGATGTAGGTCACAAAGATTAGGATGTTGAGATGGATGTATGGTTATACCAAGAGTGATAAGATTAGGAGTGAGGCTATTCAACAGAAGCTAGAGGTGGCCCCTATGGATGATAAGATGAGAGAAGGGACACTGTGATGGTTTGGATATATGCAAAGAAAGAGTATCGATGCTCCTGTTAGAAGGTGCGAAAGGTTGGATTTGGTAGTTACACAGAGGATTAGAGGTAGACTAAAGAAGTATTAGGGAGAGGTGATCAGGTAGGATATAGTGAAACTTGATCTCAATGAGGACATGACCTTATCTAGAAAGGAGTGGAAGTCATGGATTAGAGTAGCAGGCTAATAGGTTAGTAGGTTTAGGTGGATGTATGGCCTTGGAGTATTGCAGGGCAGTAGGATTAGTCATGATTTTATATCCTATGTTGTCATTATATGTCATATATATGTTGATTTTACCATATTTATACATTAATATGTGCTTTTCATTATTAGTCGTTCTTTCTATTTTCTTTTCTTTTCCTTTCCTTTTATATATATCTAGTTTATTCTACTTATGGATTTTTGAGACGAGGGTTCCCAGAAAATAACCTCTCTAGCTTGTGAGGTAGTGGTAAGGGTCTGCCTACATTCTAACTTCCCAGACCCCATTTGTGGGATTCCACTGGTATGTTATTATTGTTGTTTAATACAAATACAGGTGTGAATAAGTACTTATCAACAAAGTTTATCCATTGACCAATTGTAAACAAGTAAATGTTAGATGATGGCTGAGAATCAAGATAAGAATAACCTAAATATTGACAACCCAGAACAATATAGTGAAGAAGAAAGTTAGTATGACAGGGCAATGATATTGCTTAACTTGACTACTCAAAGGAAGAAAGGGTGGTCGTCATCAGTGTAATAATCCAACTTTAGAGGTTGGGGTCGATCTACGTGCTGGGTATAGATATTTGACTAAATAAGTTGATGTTGAGTGAATAGGCTAGCTTGCTTGTAACTCATATCAAATATTATACAAGGGTGTTTCACATGAATCAACTAAGAAATCATACGCATACCATCGAGGATACACATGGCCTAAGAAGTCTTAGCAAAACTCCTAATACCTTGGCCATTAAATCTATAATTATGGACTTTAGTTGAAATTCCAAGAGGTTTCCAGCCATTATATCCATTCAACACTTTAATACTTCTTGCTAAGACAATAATAAGAGATCTAAAGTAAAACTCTAAGTTTGCAACTTTGAAATTATATATTGAACATAGGAACGAATATAAATTTACACAAATCAACTATAGACAAGTTAAGATATCAAAGACCCAATAAATATATCAAAGACCCATATCAATAGAATACGTTCAACATGGAGGTTTTAGCCACACATACAAGAAATTAAAGAATTGATATCATACATAGCAACAACATTCATAGGTAACAAGATTTAATACAAATTAGTTGATTATCACCAACCAATATTCTCCAATTTTCTTCCCAAAAGCTTCAAAATCCTAACTCCCCTTGTACTCTAAGTTGAAAGTTTTATGTAATACTATAATAGACTAATTATTTTGTTATGGTATAAACAGATGACGTACAATGTCCTTTTAAAATTACGTATATACTCTTGGCAAATATGTGAAAGTTTATGCTACGAAATGTCATTCGGCGGTCAAGCCCGAACATCGCCAAGCACTCTAGTGATGCACAGAATGTGCATGGGACTGCTTTCTTATACATCTTTATAAGTCTTTCTTTTTTGCAATATTAGGTGATAACTCTTACCTCCACCGATCCAATTCTATAATGGGCCAAAATATCCATCATTTCGCTTTCCTATTAGTGTTTTACAGCTTTGGGTTCTGCAACTTTAGGCGATCTCTTGTTCAATTATGTGGATCGCTGAGTATGCTTTGCAATATCAAATCTGACTGCCTTCTTGGCTTGACCTGGAACCTTGGTTACTGCAATGATAGACAATCTCCTTGAGTTTTCGGTGGATAGCCGAGTATGTGGCGACACCACCTTTCGTCCCCTTTCCGTTTTCGCTCACATTCCAAGATTTCACCAAGTATTGTCCATTGTCAACTTTTAACTTAATATTACCTAAGTTACACCTCCTTTTTTAGGATAAAGTGGCCATTGTCAAGATATAAAACCTAACCAAGGTTAGGATCGAACCCAAGGGAATACGTAGACTTAGGAGAGTTCAATTAACACAATTTGAGTAATTAACCAACACACATCCCCAGGGGGGTTGAAATAATCAGTAGAAAAGTAAAGCTAACAAACACAAGAGTTAAATCAATATTAAGAGAAACTAGGGTATTGTGTTCCCTATGAGTCCCTAGCTTAGTATCAATAGATAACCTAATTCTTTCTATTATGTAGCATGTAGGATGGTAAGTTAAGTTCACAAAATCTTTTGATCCAGGTAAGAGGTGAATTTCACTAAGTGACTTGCCCATCTCTATAGTATGCATTACTAGCCCTTACCTATTAGTCTCAGTACAATCTCCCCTTGGCCCAGTTTGGTTGATTAGATGATAATACATAAATCAAATCCTATTAATTAATATCTTTCCTTATTCATTACTACCTTGGTCCAGCCAGTAACACAAGGTCAGTTCTAATGTTCGCTACCATCAGAAAACATGCAAAATGAAAGGAGCTAATTAATACATGTATGCGCACTTTTCAAGAATTATGATTTATTCGATTTTATCATGTTAGTTCTTCAGAGTTCCACAACCCTAGTTGCGGATTTAGTACTCATGATTTGTGTAGATGCAAGACTTATGAATTGGCATACTATAATAGAGCACTTACACAATTTAATTAAGAACAAGTAATCCAAATTGCAAAGAGAATCACAAGAGAAAAGATAAAATCAAAATACTATTTTTTCTCAAAGCTCTCTAATTTTATCTCTATTCAATCTCACTATTTTTCTTGCTAACTATAGAGCTATCGTTGTACTATATGAATAACCTAAAAATCAGTTTATAATATTCAAAATATAAGTCCTAAATAAAATAGGATAGTTGGATCAACATGCCTCACCTATAGGTTTATGGGCCATATTACATTCCACAGCCCGTAGTAGGGGTCTCAAAAAGTGCTGCTAAAAAATGGACTTGAGATCTAGAATACCCCTTCTATGACTCGTAAAGTGGTTTATGGCCCGTAGTTGGGTTTCGTCTGATTAATCTTCAAAAAGTCCCTCATCTCTAATCCTCAGCGTGCAAACCATATTCTATGACTCGTAAACCATTTCACGACCCATCTGCATATTCATAAAACAATTTTAGAAAATCATCATTTCACTGGAATTGTGCATGAAACCTCCTTCATGGCCTACAAGGTGGACTACGGCCCGTAAATGATCTGGTACTGCAGCAAAATCAGCAACTTTTGCAAGTTCTTCCTAAAGTCAAGGCCAACCCTTGAATCTTGCAAATAAAATACAAATACACATAAAATCAACTAACATCATATTAAGAACACAAAAAATTCTAAGTTTTAAGCATCAAAAGTGTTGTATTATGACAACACATCAATACCTTCAACTTAAAATTGTTTCTTGTCCTCAAACGACAGATTCAATCTATATAGGTAATACAGTAGCACACAAACCTCAAACCAATAGCACACATCACATCAAACTTAAACTCAAACACCCACATCATTTTTTCAAAACAAACTCAGATAGCCATCTAGCAAACTAATATCAACTAGTGCATGTGACAATAAAAATAAAACTATGACAAGTGATGTACTATCAAGAATCCACAATCAGTGAACAGGTCTAATGCTAACAATGAAAGTGCCCCCACAGAAAGAAATCTCATAGCTCACTCTCAATGATGTTTTTATATATAACCTTGAGACTATGCAAAATCATTCACCCTCACAAAAGATATTCATGCATCATGCCTAATACCATAGGCTTGACCCTATACTCATGACTAAGACTTTCAACTACCTTGACTAGGATCACTTTAGGACTTTATAGGCTTGTAACATAGGTTCAAGGGGCTTTGGTATGGTATTTTGGGAACATAGTGACTATGACCCTCTTTGACACTGCATTTTCCTATACTTTTTCACTACCAACACTGTTATTTTTCATCTCATTCACCCTTTCTCCCACATCAAGTTTTTGTGGGTCCTTTCTTTTCATTTTTCATCTTCTTGCATTGCTTTTACAATTTATTTTTCCATTTAACTCATAACTAAAGCATCACTTATTTTTCATGCACTCAGTACATGATTTCTCCCCTTTTCTCTGTATTACTAACTTTCCCCCTCAATTTTGTATTTCACCCTTACACCAGCCACAGTTTTTCCAACCATGATATCCATTTCATACTCAAATAGTTTTGGCTAAGACAACAATTAGAGATCTAAAGTAAAACCCCAAGTTTGAAACCTTGAAATTATATATTAAACATAGGAATGGATATAAATTCACTCAAATCAACTATAGATAAGTCATTGAAGACCCATATCAGTAGCACACCACCAACATAGAGGTTTTAGCCACACATTTGAAGATTTGATACCATACATAGAAGCAACATTCATGTGTAACAAGATTCAGTACAAATTTGTTGAATATCACCATCCAATCTTCTCTAATTTCCTTTCCAAAAACTTCAAAACCCTAACTCAACATATACTCTAAGAGAAAAGTTCTATGTACTACTAATAGAGACTAAGTGTTCTTATATGGCATGAACATATGATCTAAAATGTCCTTTATAAAAATTACTTATAAACTTCGTGCAAATGTGTAAAAGTTTGTGTTGTGAAATATCATTAGGCAGTCAAGGTTGACCATCGTTGAACACTTCGAAGATGTGTCGATAGTTCACTTGACTTGTTTTCCATTCATCTTCATTATAATGCTTCCTCTTCTGCAATATTAGGTGATGACTCTTTACTTTGTTACTTCAATTTGGTGATGCACAAAATATCCATCATATTGCCTTCCTATCAGTGTTTTATTTTGGGTCTTTGGGTGCTGCAACTTTTGGTGATCTCTTGGGCAATTCAGTGGATCATTGAGTATGCTTTGTGACATTGAATCTAACCGCCATTTTGACTTGACATACAACCTTGGTTGCTGCAACAATAGGAAATCTCTCTAACAGTTTGGCGAATAGCCGAGTATGTTGGCAACACTGTTTTTTTTTCTTTGCCTTTTTGTACTTTTGCTCACTTTTCGTGATTTCACTAATTATTGTCCATTTGTGTAGTTTTAACCAATTTTCTATCATAGCACATGCATCTTATTATAATTTAGATTTAATAGCATATGGCGTTTAATGTTTCCTTGCAATTTATCACCAAAATAAGTTCAAAATATGGACTCATCAAGCAAAAAACATAATTCATTCCAAACCCTTTATATATTTAGCCAGGCCTTTAAAAAACAATTGACAAATTTTATTTATTTGGATTAGCGTTATTTTTTAATTTTATCTTTAATTAGAGGATTTATAGTCACAAAAATGAGAAAGTATTTGAATTGACTATTTTCATTCCAAACCAAAGAAATGCAAGCTAAGCAGAAGCTTTTTATGCTACTCTTCAATAGAATGAATTCGATTAGTTTAAAATAGTCCCTATGGTCGATCGAAGGTACTCTGTCACTTGAACTCAAATCTATATGTTATTGAATCTATCCTTGTCTTGACAGCTCATAACATAATGTTAGACCAAGGCTGGCATAATCAAATTGGTTAAGGAAAAGGAACCCTCAAGGACCAACCTACCTCCAAGAAGCAGAGACTAAAGAACTTCCAAGTAGTTGAGGACACATTTGACAAGGAGGTTGTTGCACTCTAGGTTTGACCACTCTCACATGAAAGTTTTTGAAGCAAGCTAGTTAAGAAATTACTATGGGATCATGGAAAAATGATATTCCATCTTAAATGGAGCTCTATCTAAGCTCTAATACACATGAATCTTGGAGACTTTCAACCTTACCATTTAAATTGAAACCATAGGTACCCAAGATTAATGATTTTGATTATTTTTACACTTACACAGATCCAAAGAACATGCTTCCAGAGTGACACTTCAACACTCTCCATAGGTTTTGCATTAATGTTGCCTAAGCAACACCTATTTTTTAGGCTAAAGTGATCGTTGTCAAAATATAAAACCTAACTAAGATTAGGGTCAAACCCAGGGGAATATGGTAGACATTGAATAATTCAATGTTGCAATCTAGGGTATTAACCAACTTATCTCCCCAAAAAGGAGGGTTTTTTTTGATAATAACTAATGAAAGTAATGCCAAACTAAGACAAGTGGTTTACCTAATGGAGAGAAACTTGGGTATTGTGTTCCCAATCATTCTCTAACTTAGTATCACTGAATAACCTAATTCTTTTCTAGTGTGTAGCATGCAGAATGGTAAGTTAAGTTCACCAAATCCTTTGGTCCCGACGAGAGGCAAATTTCACTATATTATTGGGTTCATCCCTGTAGTGTGACATTATAACCCTTACCTATTGTCCTAGTACAACTTCCCATAGGCCTAGTTCGGTTGATTAGATGGGAAACATCGATCAAATTCTGTTAATTAATTTTTTTCTATTTATTACTACCTTAGTCCAATCAGTATCACTAGGTGAGTTCTAATATTGTCTGCCAATATAAAATATGCAAAACAACGAAAATTAATTAACACATGCATGCACACTTTTCAAGCATTATGAAATATTTAATTTTACTGTGTTAGTTCTTCATGGTTCCCACAACCCTAGTTGTAGATTTATCTACTCATGACTTGTGTAGATACAAGACTTATAAATTTGAATAACATAACAGAGCCCTTACATAATTGAATTAAGCATAAGAAAATTCAAGCTTTAATGAGAATCACAAGATTGTAATTAGAACATGAAATTAGGGTGTACAAGTGTTTCTCAAACTCTCCAATGTTTTTCTCAACTATTGCTTACTCTAAACTCGCTGAGTCTCTCTCATCTCTAAACTCTCTGAGAAAAATTAACTAACTACCTATTTGGAATACTTAAAATACAAGTTCTAAACTAAATAGGATAACTAGGTTAGCACATGTCACGAGATGCATTATAGGTCGTATTGTGATTTACACCCATAGTCGGGCTTTTACACTTTGCTTATTCAATTCTAGACTTAACTTCTACGACACCACTATATGTCCCATAAATATTTCTATGGCCCGTAGGGGGTTTCATGTGATGAAACTTCAGAAAGTCCTCATTTTCTGATTTGTAGGATATAACACTTGATCTACAACTTGTAAAGTGTTCCATGACTCGTCTGCATATTTGTAGACCAAACTTCATAAATTGACCCTTTACTAGTATTCCACACAGAACCTCCTTCACAGCCTGTAGAATACTCTACGACCCATAGAATACTCTACGACCCGCAAAAGGTTTCGTATATCCACAAAATAAGCAACTTCTGCATATTTCTCCCAAAATTAATGCCAACTCTGAAATCCTCAAAAACAAACACAAAGCACTTCAAACTAGCTAACATTGCATTGAGATCACACAAAATTTCAAGTTTTAACTATCAAAACTATTGTATTTTGATAGCAGATCAACACCCTCAACTTAAAATTATTGCTTGTGCTCAAGTGACATGCTTAATCTATATAAGCAGTATAGTAAAACATAGACTTTGATCTAATGGCATACATCTCATCAAACTTAAGCACAGATACCCTTACCACTTTTCAAATCACAATCAGATAATGATCCAGCAAATCAATACAGACTAATGCATGTGACAATGCAACTATGACAAGCGAGGTACTATCAACAAGCCAGAATCAATAAATAAGTCTACTAATAATAATGTAATGCAAGTATCCTTACAGAAAAAGTCTCAGATCTCACTCTCAATGATGTTTTCATGTTTAAACTTGGGACCATTCAAAATCACTTATTCTCACAAAAGATATTCATGTATCATACCTAACGGCATATCTTGCCCCTATAATCATGACTAAGACTTTCAATTACTTGGAATGAAGCGACACCAAAAAGTTTCCAAACATATGCCTCAGAATGCCTAGAATTTTAAATTCCATATACCTCAAAATTTGTGAGCGATATCAAAAATTCAACTTTATATTCTTGTTCAGGGTATCAAAATTAGAGGAAAAAGGGTCGAACCCTGATTTAAGCATAAATGATTAGCAATTTTAATTTTCATAATTTTTCTTATCCAAAATCAATCCATGACGTGTAGCTGTCATGAAAAGGTGTTAAAGTGGCCTCTGCAATAGGTTTGCATCGTGGATCAGATATGGACTATGTATTTTGTTGCTAGTGATTTCCATCTCGGTCCAATGCTTTTGGGTCTTGGGCCTAAGTGATCTCGAATGTGTTTTTATCTATACTTAGCCATATTTCACACTAATATCATCCTAAACTTTCCCCAATACTCACTCAAACACTTAACCATATTTTCACTCCAAAATTCAAGTCACAAACTCTCATCCTAAGCTAAGGTTTTTCTTTAAGGTTCTTCTTCAAGCTTCAAGTCTCCATCTCTAATCTTCACCAAGTTCATCTCTGAGCTAAGGTATGTGGGTTTGTTTCATGGGTTTCTTTCATCCATGATACCAAAGCCTTCTTTAACTTAAATTTCATGAGTTAAAGTTTATTTACAAATAGGACTTGCTTATTATGAAGTTCACTGAACACTATATTATAGTTATGTGAAATTATGACTATTTTGCTATGTCTTGAGCTATAAATCTTTGATCAATTGTAAGATTTGAGGAGGGGTTTGATATATGTTACTTGAGTATGTTGCAAGGTGTTGATTGATGGTTTAACAATGGATTTTCTTGCATTATTTCATCCTATATTTCATGGATTTATACTAGCATTACACACTCTAAGTGTTTGATAAAATGTCCAGATGGGTTTCTTGAGGACTTGAATGTCCGAAGCATGATATATGATATGATTGACTATATGATGATGAAATGAGCTTATACACATAATATACTCTATATAAAGTGTTGCATTAGACTATACCAAATCCGAGGGGGAGAAGAGCCCGCGTAACCAAGGTAGGGGTTTGTACTCATCAACTGAGGCAGGGGTTTGTACTCATCCACCATGTGAGGGATTTGTACTTCGCCACTGTGGTGATAAGGTGTGATTATCATTAACCATGTAAGGGGTTTGTACCACACCACCGAGATGATGTGGTGAAACCATCATCAACCAATCGAGGGGTTTGTATTTTAGAAATCTAGCTTGGTCTCTTCAACACATATGATATCCTATATGAGTATGAGCTACTTAAACATGTTTTACTTACGGATTGATCATACATGCCATATTATTATATTATGCCTATTGCCTATTATTACGTACATTGCTTATGATGCCTAATTATTATTGTATTGCATCCTACATACTTAGTATATTTAAACATACTAATTCATATTCTTGCCTATATGATATCATCGTGTAGGAACCGGTCCCCAAGGTGATCATTCTCCTCCTCCACATGGCTAGTTCGATACTAGTCAAGCAAGTTCGTGAGCCCTCCACTTCGGGGACCTTAGTCTATGTTGCTCTTATTATATATTAAGGCATTCTTCCTTATGTTCTATTTTGAATATCAGGGTGAGTCGGTTGCTTTGTCTTGGCCCCTACTCTTATCTATTCATTAGAGGTGTTTGTTAGACATATTATGTATCTATGCTAAGAGTATTGACTCTAATATTCTTGATGTCTATGATATGAACGTGCTTTCCCTTAGCACGATTGTCCCCCTTTATTATCTCTTGATTCTTGTTTTATTGCTTCTGCTACTAAGGATGTGTAATGATGTTCTAAGAGGCTTGTTTTGTATCCCTTCGGGTTCCTCTTGCACTGTGTCACGTCTAGGCCCTAAGCTTGGATCGTGAAAAACTTGTATCAGATCACTAGGTTGATAGATTGTCGAAGTCTAACATATCGCATTAATTAGAGTCCTATTCATAGTTGTGATGTGCACTATGACTATGTGTAGGAGGCTGTGAGACATTTAAGGAAATGTTTCTCTTCTTCATATTCTAAGTCTTGCTATAGAGTTGTGGTAAGTTTTTCCCTCCTAATTATTGTTCTTTGCTATGCTAGATCATGCCAAACACTTGAGGGAGAAGGGCCCAAACTCCCGAGGAGCAACCTACCAACGGTTATCTCCGAGATGCTCTCACTATGCTTGCCCAAGTTGTGGCCAACCAAGTCAATTAAGGGGCCCAAGCCCCTCATGCTACTACCCTGAAATCTAGGATAAGGGACTTCATGAGGATGAATCCTCTGGTGTTCTATGGGTCAAAGGTGGATGAAAATCCACAAGAGTTGATTGATGAGGTCTACAAGATCTTGAATATCATAGATGTTGGGCCGAATGAAAATGCGGAGTTGGAGGCCTACTAACTCGAAAGGGTATCCCAAATATGGTGTGGACCAATGAGTGTGATAGGAGTTTCCAAACATTGAAAGAAAAGCTTGTGTTTGCTCCTATATTTTCACTTCCAAATGGGCTTGAGGGATTTATGGTGTATTGTAATGCTTCCCGGGTTGGTTTGTGTTGTATGTTGATGCAAAATGGTAAGGTCATAGCTTATGCTTCTAGACAAATCAAGGTACAAAAAAGGAAATACCCTACCCATGATCTAGAGTTAGCTGCCGTTGTGTTTGCATTACAAATTTGGTATCACTACTTGTACGGGATACATGTTGATGTGTTCACCAATCACAAGAGCCTCCAATATGTCTTCAATTAAAAAGATCTCAACTTGAGGTAAAGGAGACGGTTGGAACTTCTCAAAGACTATGATATGAGTGTGCACTATCATCCGAGAAAGGCAATTATTGTGGCGCATGCCTTGAGTAAGGTGTCTATGGGTAGCCTAGCCCATATTGAAGGTTGTCATAAGGCGATGTCTAGGAAGGTGCATCAA
This sequence comes from Solanum sejunctum, assembly GCA_025642045.1. Classification (NCBI taxonomy): domain Eukaryota; kingdom Viridiplantae; phylum Streptophyta; class Magnoliopsida; order Solanales; family Solanaceae; genus Solanum; species Solanum sejunctum. The sequence goes on along the minus strand of JAOTQJ010021993.1, from coordinate 19,158 downwards.
TTTGCTTGATTGGGGGTTAGGTTGGAAGAGATTGATGATGATGTTGTTGTTGTTGATGGGTCTAAGTCTTGCTTGAATTGAAGGCCTTCGTAAAAGAGGGCAAAGTAGAGGTTTTTCCCAATGGGGAGATGGGGCCCTTAGGTACCAAGATAGGTTGTGTGTGCCTTGTGTTGATGGTTTGAGGGAGAAGATCCTCGATGAAGCCCATAATTCATTTTTTTTCTATCCAGCCCAGTTCCACCAAAATGTATAGAGACTTGAGGGATGTGTATTGGTGGGGAGGCATGAATAGGGACATTGCCAAATTCATTTTCGGTTCCATAGTTGTCAATAAGTTAAAGCTGAACATCAAAGGTCGGGTGACCTAACCCAAGACATAGAGATTCCCACTGGGAAGTGGGAGGTGATTAATATGGATTTTATGGTTGGTTTGCCCAAGACTCGAAAAGGTTTTGATTCGATTTGGGTGATGGCTGATAGGATGATGGAATCGACTCACTCTCTACAAGTTAAGACCACATGTAAGACTAAAGAGTATGCAAGGTTGTACATCTATGAGTTAGTTAGAGAGGGTTTTGAGGAAAGTCTTGTATGATATGAAGGTGAAATATGACATAGTATAGGTACTTTTATGTATGGGAAGACTTAGGCCCAAGACCCAAAAGCCTTGGACCGAACTAATAAAACAGGGCACAAAATACATTCAAGTGCGTCCTTACCGCGCCGTGCCTGGGGTGTGAATCTTCACTGGAAATTGCTCACTTGGAAAATTTGAATTGTAATTCATTTACTTAAAGATTGGGTTTAGACACATTTACCACTACAATTTTCCCCCTAAACAAGAATATGGAGTCAAATTTTTGATATCATATACAAATTTTGGGATATATGAAGATTACAATTTCGGGCACTTCTAAGGCACATTTTCGAGCACTTATTAGTGGTCGTTTCAATATCTCCCCCTTTGGAACATTCGTCCCCGAATGTTACAGAGATGTATATGATAAGAGTAGTCATGAAGAGATCAGCACCAACAAGAATGCAATAATATAGTTAAAGACCATTTTCAAAAATCCCAACATGAGTGTTAAAATCATCATGAGCTTGTCAACATAAACATGAATGCATGCAACGACATAGGGGCTGAAACATAAGACTTGAAATCATAAAAAAGGACTTGATGTGTTACCATAAGCTTGAATATAATGAAAGAGGTACGGATATCACTTCTCCATGACCGCTCCAGCTCCCCGAGAAACACTTTTAACTTGACGAATCATTCAAAGGGCCTTGACGAACACCGTATCCTTACTAAACTTTTCCACCCTTTCATCTAATGCCTCCATTGGGACCCACTCTTAAGCAAACTCATCCTCAAAAATACCAACAACCTCAAAGAGTTCTATAGCACTAAAATCACCCACACATCCCCCCTCCCTAACCTAGAAGCATAAAGAACCGGACGACCCATATCTTATGCAACTTTACCAATTCTCCACCAAACACTACAGGGACCTACAAACTTGACCCAATGTCAACCTTAAACACATGTAGTCCACTTGGTACCATAAATCACCATCTCCCCCTTGGGAGACAACCTCTACTCTACCATCCTTTTACCCAAAACTTCCAACTGTAATAAGGCGGAATCAAGGCCTTGCCTAAATTAGACCTCCTCAACCAAAGATGATTTTGAACCATTGATAACACCACCACCATTAACAACCTTTTCCAACTGAACCCCCAATCTAGCCAATCGATGGATCTCTTTAGCCACCTCTATGCCCCCACTATCAACATGAGTTAGGCCACTTGGGGCACTGACCACAATACTAGCCTTAAGGGGGAAAAGATGTAATGCACACTCATATCATAATCCTTAAAGAGTTCTAACCACCTTCTTGTTATCTTGAACTCGCACCTATCATATTTAGCAAACAACCTCTCATCTCCCAAGACTTGCAACACTACCCCCAAAAGGATTCACAAGCTCTAAATAAATCAATGCTCCACCACTAGAGGCCACCTCAAACATATCAAGGTAGGGTTTTAAGACCCTATTCATAAAACCTATAAACATAGCCGGTGCATAAGACAACCAAAAACTCCATCAAATCTCAAATGCTCACTCCTACACAAATAGGACACCTAGGGACATCACCTACCCTTATCTTCACTTGGGAACAAAACTCGAACCACAAATCAATCTTAGAGAACTGACTAGCCTATTGTAGTTGACCAAATATATTGTCTATCCTTAGCCATCAACCTTACGGGCCTCACACTCGTTAGAAGCATGATATGCATGTAGCCAAACCAGAAATAGAAACTCCCGCAACTATCAAAGCATGCACAATAAAATGATGGAAAACCTCTAGCTTACCAATAGCATTAGTGGGTTCCTCATCCCCTCCTTGCCTTCTTTGAAGAGCATAAAACCTATTGTGCCTTAGGGCACCACTACGAGGAAGAATATCTTCACCCCTGACTTGAGTATGAGGACAATCTTTCCACTTATGCCCCTCTTCACCACAACAGAAATAAGCATTGGTGTCCTTCAATTATAGGCCTCTATGAATCTTACCACATGTTGGACACATAGCATCACCTCTATCTATGAGACTTTGGAACTTTCCTTCATAACAGGCTCTGTTGGTCTCTTTACCCATCCTCTTACTTACCTTTTCCTCCTCCATTTGTTCAGCATAAGTCATCCAATAGGACAAATCCATGTCGGATACACCCATTGCAAACTTATTAATCCTACACCTTGGACCGACTAGCAATTGGGGAGAAAATTTTAAGAGTTGATTAAACTTGAGGGAATACTCCGTCACACTAATAGAACCTGTTTCAAATTCATGATATAATGACCAAAGCCTAGAGCCTAAAGTGAGGGTAATGGGGATCCTGAATGAACCCCAAGCAAGCCTCTTAACTTATCATTACACATCATTGGTCGCAAAAGCATACACAAGACATAAAGAGTAAGAATGAGGGCAAAAGGGACTAGTAGAAAAGCTTCCACAACATCATAATCAAGAGACAAGAGTTAAAGCATATATCATAGATATATAGCATGTCCGACAAGTACCTATACACCTTAGATAAGAGTGGGGGCCAAGAAAAACTAACCGAGCTCACCCTCATAGTCAAAATAGAACATAAGGAAGAGTCTCTCAATACACGATAAGTAAAACATAGATAAACATCCTCGAAATGGTGGACTCACCAACTAGTTTTAGTAGTACTGAACTAGCAATATGTGGACGAGGATGATCAACTTGGGCTCCAATTCCTACATGGTGATATCATGTAGGCAAGAGTATGCATTAGTAAGTTTGAATGTACTAAGTATGTAGGATGAAATACAATAAGAGATAGCCATCATAATCAAAATGCATAACAATAGGCAATAGGCATAACATAACAATATGGCATGTATGACCAATGCTCAAGTAAACATGCTTGAGTAGTTGATACTCATATAGGATATCATATATGTGGAAGAGATCAAACTATATTTCCAAAGTACAAACCCCTTGGTTGGTTGATGATGATCTCGGACTATCATCCTAGTGGTGAACTATAAATTCCTCATATGGTTGATTATAATCTCACCATATCACCCTGATTTTGAAGTACAAACCCCTCACCTCTATTGAAGATTACAAAGCCCCACCTCGGTTACCCAGGCTCTTGTCCCCTTTTATCGGGTATGGTCTAATACAACACTTTATATAGAGTATATCATATATATTAGCTCATTTCCTCATCATATAGTAAATAATATCATATCTCATGCTTTGGACTTTCAACTCCTTAAGAAACCATATCCGGACATTTTATCAAACACTTAGAGGGTGTGTAATGCTAGTATAAAATCATGAAACATAGGTATGAAATCATGTAAGCAAATCTATTGTAAAACAATCAGTCAATGCCTTGCAACACCCTCAACCAACATACAACAAAACCCATCCTCAAATCTTACAACAGATCAAAGATTCATAGCTCAAAATATATCAAAATAGTCACAATTTCACATAGCCTAACATAGTGTGTAGTGAACCTCATAACAAGCAAGACCCATTTGTAAATCAATTTTAAATCATGCAATTTGAGTAAAAGGAGGCTTGGGTATCTTGGATGAAAGGAACCCATGAAACAAACCCACATACCTCAGCTTAGAGATGAACTTGGTGAACATTGGAGATGGAGACTTAAAACTTGAAGATGAACCATGAATAAAAACCTTAGCTTTGGATGAGGGTTTGGGACTTGAATTTGGGAGTGAAAATATGGCCAAGTGATTGAGTGAGTATTGGGGAATGTTTAGGATGATATGTGAGTGAAATAAGGCTAAGTATCGGTAAAAAGACATTTGGGGACTTAGGCCCAAGACCAAAAGCCTTGGAACGAGATAGAAATCACTGGCAAGAAAAAACATAGTTCTGCATCTTATCCGTGACATAAACCTATCACCGAGGCCAAATTAACACATGTCGGTGAAAGCTATGTGTCGCAAATTGGTTCTAGATAAGAAAAATTATAAAAAGTGAAATCGCTAATTGTTTTCTCTAGAATCGGAGTTAGACCATCTTCCCCTTAACTTTTACCTCCTGAACAAGAATCTGAAGTCAGATTTTTTATATCGCGCATGGATTTTGAGATATATAGAATTTAAAATTCTGGACATTCTAAGGCATATTTTCGGGTACATTTTGGGGTAGTTTCAATATCTCCCCCTTGGAAATATTCACCCTCAAATATAAAAGGAGACGTATAGGAAAAGAGTAATCATAACAAATCAACCCCAAGAAGAATGCAACTTTATATTTAAACACCATTTTCAAAATCTCAGTATAAGAATAACATCATCATAAACTTGCCAACTTAAACATGAATGCATTTGAATGACATAGGGGCTGAAATACAAGACTTGAAATCACATAGGGGACTTAGAGTTAGTACCTTAAGCTTGAGTGGAGTGAAAGAGACAAGGATGCCATTTTTGCATGTCCACCTCGACCTCCCACGTAGCACTCTCAGATTGTTGGTTCCTCTAAAGACCTTAACAGATGCCACCTCCTTATTCCTTAATCTGTTCACTTGTCTACCCAAAATCTGAACTGAAGACTCCACATAATTCAAGTTATCATTAACAACACCCACAACATCAAGAGGCATAATAGCATTAGGATCACCAACATATTTTCTCAATATAACGACATGGAATACCGGATGAACCAAATTTATTTCATTAGGAAACTTCAATTCATAAGCTACCTTGCCAAACCTCTTCAAGACTACGTAAGAACCAATATGTCTTGGACTTAACTTCCCCTTCTCAGCAAATCGGACCATACCTTTCATTGAAGAAACTTTCAGATAAACCCAATCACCCACTTTGATTCAAGGTCTCTTCTTTTCACATCGGCATAGGATTTCTGACGACTTTCAACTATCTTCAATCTCTCCCTAATCATCCTAACCGTCACAAGAGCTTCCATAACTAGATTCGATGCCAGGAAAGCCACCTTTCCAACCTCAAACCAGCCAACCAGTGATCTATAACATCTCTCATGAGTAGCCTCAAAAGGAGCCATATCCATGCTAGAGTGATAGCAATTGTTGTACGCAAACTCAATCAAAGGATGATAGTCATCCCAACTACCCTTAAGCTCTAAATCACAAGCCCTAAGCATATCCTCATGTGTTTGAATTGTTCTTTCGGCTTGGCCATCTATTTAAGGGTGAAAGACCGTACTAAGGTGAAATTTTGTATCAAGACCCCTTTGAAAAGACCTCCAAAAGTGTGAAGTGAAATGTGCACTAATCCGATATGATGGAAAACAGAACCCTATGTAACAGTTAGACAAATATTTCACCTAATTCAAGTGTCCCAAACTCACTTTCTGATATTGACAAAACTCATTCAAGCTTCAAGCTCTTATTCAAATCTATGTAAAGTTTATTTATGTCATTTAAGACCATCATGAGTCCCCCACATCAAGCCAAGCTCGAAGGAATTTCTGACGGCTAAGTTTTACACAAGTACCTATAGATGGGTCAACTTTAAAAGGACATTTCTCTTAGGACACAAAGAACTGGGTGTCCCACAACTTATTAGATTAAATCTCTTTGAATTATCTTTCCAACACACTTGGTTTCACCTTATTTAGAGTTCAGCTGAAGAAGTTATGCCCGTTATTATTGAACTATTTTATGCAGGGGTATGGACGGGTTTTTGCCAAATTCTGTTTCATTAATGGCATTCTATAAATCTAGTCACTTCTATTGGTATTTTGGGGATTCCTATGCTATCGTAACACTTCCTAAAGATGTATACCCTATTCCTAAAGATCAATTCACTCCTCCCAAATGGAATACACTCTCAAATTCTCCCAAGAGCCTCCATCAAAAACCCAATACAAAGTAAAGGAAACTCAAGAACTAGTTGTGGATTTCAAGATCCCATTCCAAGCTTCAAGTCTTTCTCAACTCAATTTCAATAAAGTCAAGATCTAATATATGTGGGCTTTATTCATGGGTACCTTTCACCCATGAAGCCCAATCTTTCATTTCTATGAAAATTACATTTTTCCAAGTTGTGTTGCTTATGGGTATTATTCATCAGAGATTATGTTCAGATACTATATTGGGATTTTATGAAAGTTTTTTGAAAATAGATGATTACTCATTTTTAAGTCTATATTATGACATGATTTACCTATTATGATTATTCATGTTTTAAGTTGTAGAATCGTGATCCCTCTTGGGATTTTATGAGGGGTTTCAATGTATTTTCCAAGATGGTATTACCAAGTATAGGTGGACTATTTTACTTAAAGATTTATTGCATGATTTTACTCTTTAATTACATGATTTTATACTAGTCTTACACACTCACCAAGTGTTTGATAAAATGTTCGGACTATGTATCTTGAGTTGTTGAAGATCTAGAGCATAGTATATGAGTTTAATGACATTATGTTACTGAAAGTATGGTATTGATATGTTGATTTCATGGAAAGTATCTATAGAGATGGAAGTTAACTGAATTGAGGGACTGGTACCTCATTAAACGAATTGAGAGGTTGGTACCTCATTATTAGCGAATTGAGCGCTTGGTACTTTAATCACCTAGATAGGGGGTGGTACATTCGATAACCAAGTTAAGAGGGTTAGACCTCCAGCACCTAGGATGGGAGGTGATAAACCCATTATCCAAATGATGGTCTCTTTTTAAGCATGTAATATGTTCTATATAAGTATGTTTTACTTAAAGTATCATTCATACATGTCATATTGTTAGTATACTATTCATTGCTCATGATTATGCATTTTGCTTATGATGCCTATCTCTTGTTGCATTGTATCCTACATACTTAGTACATTCAAACATACTAACACATACTCTATGGCTACATGACGATACCATGTAGGAACCAGAGCTTTATTTGGTCATCACCCTTCTCCACGTGGATAGTACTAATTCTCTCAAGCTAGTTGGTAAGTCCTCCATTCCGGGGACAATGTCTATGTTCTTATACTATGTATTAAGACTCTTTTTCTTTATGTTATGCTTTGATAATAAGGGTGTCTCTGGTTTCTTGTCTTGGCCCTGGCTAAGTTCTATATTTAGAGGTGTTGTTGGACAAGATATGTATTGATACTATGAGCTTTGACTCTCTTCACTCTGATATTTTATTCTATGAAAGATGTGCCTTAGCCCAGATTATCCCTACTTACAATCTTTTATTGATATTTTATTACTTTCATGACAAAGGATGTGTAATGATATGTTAAGAGGCTTGCTTGGGGTCCCTTTGGGTTTTTCATGTGTCATGTCACGTCTAGGCCCTAAGCATGTGTTATGATAGGTCACCTAGGTTTCTACAATGAACAAGTACATGTCAAGCTCAAAGATTAGGATCAAGTGATATTCATTTGGTTTGTTATATAGGCTAAGTGGAGTGTTATGAACAATGGCCAAAGATCCTTTCCTAATCAACTAACCTCAGTCTAAATCATAGTAACATGGCAAGTTCTGAATTGAAACACAATACATAAATTTAGCAATTTAAGCTCACACTCACATGACACTGATTACATTATTAATAAGAGACTCCCAAATCACGTTTTTATCTCAATTCTATCCTAATTTATTAGAAAAAGCATTGTCAACACACTTAAACATGCATGGTTGCTATCTAGGCTAACTAATAAAATATTTTGTAGGCATTAGTTTTCATAAAAATGACAAAAACACATATACATCATAGATATTTGGGCTATATGCTGTAAATACTACCTAAATATCCTAAATATGCTGATTCAATAGAAAATAAATATACATGGGGAAAAATCAAAGGTAGGAAAACCCCTAGGATTGAAAAATAAGGGTAGTTATAGGCCAAAGTTACTCAAACATCATTGATGCACATAACTATCTACACCCCCATCAAAAAAGAGGTGCATTGTCCTTAATGCACATAATCAAAACAAAATAAAGCACTGGGTCAAAAAAAGGCATACATAGGTGCCTAAGTACTAGTGTATGGCTGAGTCTAATCACCCTTAACCTATGTAGTGGCCTCCTTAGTAGTAGCACAATGTCCGGAGAGGCCAGCACCCCTCACCTGCTTAAGCTCACAAGCCTATCAAAGCTCCTCTTCATGTCTTGGTTGCCTCAACACAAGGTTGAGCTCCTCCTCCTCTGCCAGCCCTGCATGTAATCATACGACATATGGATCATCATCTGAGTAGGGCCTCTTCCCATGAGAAGGTTGAGTGAGCTCCTCAGGAGCAAATAGATCTACCACCGGCATCGAGAGTGTAGTCTTTGGTAGTATTACCGGTGCTACCAATATTGCTGTGAAGTCAAGCCAAAGCACTAGATCTCCATATATATGGTCATCAAATCTATTGGCAGGTCCATACTTAAGCTCTGTTGGACCCTCAGCTCGAAGGTATCAATGCGGCCATCTATGACAAAAAGATAGTCCTCAATAATAATGACTGTGTATGCTGTATGCGGCCCTCTGACTCTATGATGGCCTGGTGGACCCAAGGCCTAATCTACTAAACTAATTTAACTGGGACTCAGCATGTGATAATCTCTACCATGGCCTAGATAGATACTACGGACACATAAACTATGCCAGTGGGTGCTATCTTTTATGACGTGGCCTGTAGTGTAGGAGAAGTAGTAGTGGGCCCCCTCTTCTTATCTGCCTTAGTTTGTAGGGACTTTTCTCTATGGCAGTAGTAATGGTGGTGATGGGTGGAACCTCAACCGGTGGTAGTAGGGCGAATATCTATGGTATGGGAGCTGGCTGGTGCAATGCTCGTCAGAGTGCTACCGAGTTATCCACAGCCTTAATCAGGCATGCATCAAAATTACACTAGAACTCGATTAGTGAGTCTAGCTAGTGTAGATTCTCTACCCCTGCCTCTAGACAGAGTCTATAGATCAAGCATGGAAAGTAGATAGAGGTAAACCTCTTCAAGGCCACCTTGTAAATCTGCTCAGCGATGAGACAGACCCAATCTATCTAAAAGCCAGCTAAGACGTTAACAACTAGAACTATATGCTTTGGCATCAAAGAATTATCTGCAAGGATCAACCGAATATGTGATCTGATAATCATCCATAAAACATTGGCAAGGAAACTGAGAGAATCCTTCGCAAAAGGCTCTGAGTGAGCGAAAACCCATGCAGGCTTCGGACCCCGCTCAACAATCAAGCCAGCTCTGTTATGATCTTCATCTCTTATCAGGCTCAAGACCCTAGTCTACCCCACTCTATGGTCAAACTCTATTGTGGATCTAGGGGATGGGAACTCAGTCCCAAATAGCATACGACGGATGGTGGTTTCCGAGATAGCCACCGGCCAACCCCTCACTCTAATATATATTAATCTAGGCTGAGCAAGGTGCTTCTTTCACTTAGGAAGCGTGCTCTGAGTGATGGTTCTATATTATGTGTAAACCTCCTTCACCATGGTCGGGAAGTGCCTCCCTAGCGATTTGGTCAGCCACTAGAGCCCATATCATTTGATATTGTTCTAGAGACTAGGGACACTGTCTAATCCAACTGAGATGACCCGAGGCTCCTCATAAATAGAGCAGATGGTCTTGCCCTGCTCTATAGTCGGCACATCATCTATGCATATGTCCCTCATGCCCACGATACATCATCAACAAGTACATTTGGGGGTAACGATGATGCTCATGGTGCGGTAGAGGACCTTGTCTCTAACTCATCATTGGGCCTGACTCTGAGCTGGACTCCTCTTTAGTCGAATCATCTAAATATACTTGCTCTTATCATGGTCTCCCTTATCATACTTAGAAGTACGAATGAAAAGAGCCTGGGTTTGCCCACGTCTGGTGGCAGCTAAAGTCAATGGTCTGTCAGCATCCGAGTTAGGTAGGACATTAAGCTCCTCTAATGATCCACTGAGTGTTGGGGTTCTACTCCTCCCCCGAGGGCTCATCTTTAAGCCTCTTTTAAATGGCCTTGATTTTCTCACATCTTGTTTTCAAGGACATATTACCTGAAACATATACATTTACATACCCTTGTATACCCCACAACTCAGAAAATGAAATGCAAAGATATAACAGACTTAGTTGCAGAAAGGCCTATAAAAGCACCTCTATGGGGCGTAAAAGAAACTATAGTCATAAAAGGATCTCATAAAATAGTGTTCACAAATTTGTATTTACTGTAATCATATATATGAGAGTCGTAGGCCGAGTCGTAGATTATTACAATGTCTGAATTCATTGCAAACAGGGATCCACGAGACCTCTGTATGAGCCATAAAATGTTTAATGACTCATAGAAGGTCTTGTATGATGGGTACTCAGAAACATTAGGTTTCTAGAATGTTATACAAGGGGTAATTATGATTCATGGAATGTTCCACAGGTCGTAAAATGTACTCATAGACCATAAAACTCAGTCACCTGAGTTTCTAAGTCTATTAACATAGACACCATATGACATTTTCAACCTATTCTACCAGCACAGAAGTAATATGCACATACCCCTAATTCCGGAAATGTTAAACAAAAGTTTTCCCCTCGCATCTTGGTCACTTTGACTTTTTCGTTATTTTGTAATCCCCAGGGTATGAATGATTGATAACACAACAACCAATATCCCAAAATGATAATTAGAACAAATGCCCTATTGAAAATTATTAAACATGCTTTCCTAACCCTTTCGACCCCGTATGAATGAACTAACATCAAAAACCTGAACCCATGCCATCACTCACCGAGTTTCATACACAATCACTTTACTTCAAATGCTGAATGATTACACAGGTGTCAAACACATCATTTAAACATACAACAAGGCAACTACACCAAATTTTAGTCCTAAACATATAATCAAGAATGGGCAACCACAATTTAACTATCAAATGTAACAATTTTGATTCATGGGTCTGTGTGTAAATTAACCATACCCGACAAAAAATTTCAACCTAACCATACAATAATTAATAAGTAAATGGTCTTTAAAGGACCAAAAACTTACCAAATTGAGTGATTAGATTGTAGAAACTGAAAGGAGGTGATGAGATATTAGAAACAATAGGCTACTGGAAATTTGGGGTGGGGTTTAGCCGGGTAGAAATTGTAATTAAATCAAGAAATGGGTTCACAATATTTTGGCCACAATATCTATAGTTTGACTAGGTAAGTCAAAACTAATGGGCTCGTACTCCACGAAACACTGATTATGGGTCGTGGAGTGTTTCACGGCCCATAAATCATTGTTTTGTAGAATATCTAAACCTTATTTTTGAGGACTGACTTTCATGGACCAGTCTACGAGTTGTAAAGTGAACTATGACTCATAGAGTTGGTGGCAGAAATCCCAACATTTCATCAGAAACTCAGAAAACTTACCTAGGGTCCATGAGCCTAATTCATGACCTGTAGTTTTGTCTATGGGCCATAAAGTTAGTTTGTTGAATTGAGTGCACATTATTTTGCTTACTAGAAGTGTCTATGAGATGGTATATGAGTTGTAGAGTGATATGTGGCTTGTAAAAGCAGTTGTAAAGGCACTTCTTGATGCCTTTTCAGCCAAGGATGGCTGACCTAGACATGTACTTGCACATTCTTCATAGAACACACTATTACCCTATATGTAACAAGCCCAATTTCTAAAATTACAACATAAATGTTAAAAAAAACTACCTACAGGTTGAAAAACTAAAACTACAACTACAACTATTACATCAAAGACCCTTGGGTTGCCTCTAAAGTAGCGCTTGATATATAGTTGCGGCACGACTTGGACAACTTGGTTACTAAGGCTTCACCAAGTGCCAATACCTTATTCTTCATATCATGTGACCTCTTCATAGACTGATAGATATTGAAGATAACTTCTTCATCAGAACCTGAGTTGACCTAGTCAAACTAGTGCTCGACCATTGGTTAGGAATAGCCTTCCCAAGATGATTGGGATGTCAAAGTCAATTTTACAATCTAGGATCACAAAGTATGCGGGGAATATGAATGTCTCAACCTTAACAAGCATATCATATAATATCCCCATTAGGTTTTTCACCATACGGTTAACCATCAACAACTGTATGCTCAATGGAGTAGTGGTTTCCATTAGATTCTTATTAGCACTGAGACCCCAAAATGCCCTTGCGAATTTCATATCTCTAATGGTGCAAGTTATGGTAAAAGTGCTAGGATCTTCTCTTTTTTGAACCAAGGGTCTTGTAGCAACTGCACTGCAATGTTGAAACTCTTAGGAGAGCTCTTGACTCAAAGTGCACTTCTTTGTAACCCAGTCCTTCATGTACTTTGCATATCCTAGCATGTTATCGAATTCCTAATAAGAGGGATGTTGATGGTGAGTTATTTTAGCATGGAGAGAAAGTGCTTGAATTTTCCCTTCTCTTCCTTCTTTTTAATTTTCTGAGGGAATATAGGAGGCCTAGGTATGGGTTTAATATTGGTGGCGCATTTGCAACACCACTCACCCCATCCTTGCAACGATAATCTCTGATATTTGCATCTTCGACCTCAACTGTCTCCTCTCAAACATCATCTTTATTTACCTGCATGAGAGGATCGATGATGCTCTTGTCACCATGAGTAGTAATCATCATGTGTTGCGCTTCATTCTTAGGATTCTGAACTGTGTTCCTATGCAGTGTATCCCTCTAACACTGATTAAGTTGAGTCGAGGCTTGACTAAACTGTTGCTCAAGTTGTTTGATGGCAACAAAATGAGACTCAATTTTTTTATTTATAGTCGAGATATCAGAATTCATCCCCCTCAGATTTAGAGATCCACCCCTCACTAGAATTCCACATGAAACCTCCTTCGCAGCCCATAGAATACTATACGGCTTGTAAAGGGACTCATGGATCCTCAAAATCCTACAAAACAAACATAAAGTCAATGCCAACCCTAAAATCCTACAAAACAAGCATAAAAACACATCAAACCTGCTAACATCACATTGTGAACACATAAATTCCAAGTTTTAAGCATCAAAAGTACTCTATTTTGATAGTACATCATGCATAGAGAGCGATTAATAAGCACTTGCTCTTCGTCTCCTCAATAACCATAATATGAATGAACTGAGAGTCATCTTGAAGGACATCCACTCATTTATTTTTTCTCTTCCACAGTACCAAAATCTCACCAAAAGAAACTTTGGGTTCCAACTAATAGGATGATAATTTTAACTACTTACTGGTCCTTCTCACCATCGACCCTAATTAAAAAATGGAAAGAACAACTATCTCTGATGAATTATGTCTATTTTTACACCATGAAGCCTCGATGATGATTCCAAACTTAAATCTTTTATGAAATAACAAAAATATTTTACCAACTATGTGGTAGTAAACTTGCCCATCGTATTACAAGCAATCCAGCTTCATTTCTGTCATCTCACAAAAACTAACACACTTTTGATTAACCTAATGGATCCCAAGTTACTGCTCTACAGTCTGAGTTCCTTTGTTCGCCCTTCTAGGCTTAGCTCTAGTGTTTATGGGCTCAGTAGTAGCTTTTTGGGCTACACCACTAACTTAAGGTTGTTCTTAATATTGGACTTCAGCAATTGTAGCCACCGCTTCTTTAGTTTGAGAATCTGGCTCTTTGTTTCTAACAGTATAGATGGCTCGATTCGACTGAGCCATGGTGTTTTATCCATAATTTGATCAGCAAATCAATTGGTGATTTTCCTTGCATATCTTACTTTCCTTATTGAAAAAGTTTTCCCATTAGATAGGTACTATGAATAAATGGATTGTCTCTGTTGAACCTAGGTTACAAAATATCCTAACAAAATAAAGCCAACCACTGTAAGTGCTTCAGAATGAGTTCACACTCTTCTGTTCAAGACATTGATGTGCCATCGGGTTGACTTTTTCTTTATTGACATGGGGCGTAGAGGTGGATGCTAAGATGATGAATTTTCAGGACCAATTAGGGGGTATAAGGTATAGTTAGATCATAATTTTTTTCTCACATCCCTCTCTTGTCATAACCCGACTTTCAGGTCATGTAGGTGCCTGTAAGATCCTACCTATAGGTAAGCCAACCTAAACCCTATGGTACCTATCCTAGCAACTAGCAATATAATGAATAGCTAACAACAAAAATAGAAGCCAAAGATACCACCTACCCCAAAACCTAGAAGTCATCTATATAGAATAACTATAGACTTAAAATAATATACATATATATATATATACACACACACATACATAATAAGAGTAACACCCTACACACATAAGCCATAATAAGAAATATAAAAGGCCAGTGTCTAGATACAAAAGACGGCTAAGTGATAGAAGGAGACTATAAAATATTCAAAACTGTTGAAGCTCACCAAAGTATGCTAAAGCATCTACAAGCTCCTAAATCAATGGTCACGACTCATACTTAGACCTATACAATGAGAAGATGTTAAAAAGTAGGGTGAATACTAGTGGAAGATACCCAGTAGGCATCATCAGCCAAATGAGTGAAATATAGTACATATAGACAAGTCAAATATAGTAAAAGTTGTAATGTTGGTAATCTAAACCTAGGAAAAAAGTACGCATGTTTGTATAACTGCTGAAAACCCAACTGAGAAATCCCAGTTACTATGCAGTAGTACTGGTTGGAGGAATCAGAAGGACCAGTGTCAACTCAGTTTCCAACCCCAAGAGAACCTAACTGAGTAGGACCAAGAAGTGTACCACGTGACAAACTGACCAAACTGAATGGAACCAAATTACAACAGTCATAAGGTTGAAGTATAGTGTTATACATAGGTGTAAGCCCTAGTGTCTATACTTGTAGGTCAACTAAAACCATAGGACAAGAAGGTACACCCATGCATATTTAGGTGTCTATATGTGGATGGATACAAGGAATAGTAACAGATGGTATAAGATTTTAATCAGTACAGGATATAGCTGGTTAGAGAGTGTAATAAGTCCATGATAGAGTGACAAAAAGCCCTGCTGATAAACCCAGTTATATCCCACCCAATAGTAACCCTACTAGCCTAAACTCAGTGCATAGCATAAGCCTTACAAGGAGAACTAAAATCCCATCATCTAGTAGCTCGGAGCATAGTATACTGGTAGAATCATAACATCGAACCTCTACGAATAACTACGAGTATAATAGGTAATTAATCTCCCAGAATATAGCATGTTCCCCATTACCAGACCATCCCAGATAAGTATACAAGTAGCCAGGTTGGCATATGTATCAATACATGGAGTACAAGTGCATTAACAATCCTTTAACAGGTGCACACATCCCAAACTACTCTAAATTTAGTTATCATAAATGATATAGCCATTGCAATGCGCACTCCACAATCTGAATCTCAATAAATATAGACAAGCTTTACTTATGGATTTTCAAAAATAGATATACAACTAACATACATTTCCTACCTTAATCTAAAGGAGAAGGAAGTCTAGCCTGCCTGGAAGGTGAATTCACACGCTCCAATTCAATCCACAAGAACTTTTCGCTTCCTGATTGCCTTCAAATATTGTCAGCTATCAAAACATGAATTATAATATCTATAAGACCCCACATATGAGGGGTATGAAAGGTTAAGGAAAGAAGGCCTTGGAAATTTTAAACTGTAAGATTTTATGAAGGGGTTTACGACTCATAACTTAAAGTATGACACACAAAAGTTAGTTTGTGGATCCTTGCAAGATTGGTGAAATTTGAAATCTTCTGAAGTTCAATGTATGACTCATCAAATGACCCATAAAGTCCTCTATAAGTCGTAGACTATAGCATAGCATGAGAATAAGAGAAGGGATCTCTAAGAGTCTATCACATGAAATACCATCTACAACTCGTAGAACGATCTACGATCATAGATTGTGTCTAGAGGGAGGATCAGAGAAAAAGAGGGCTTTGAAGTTAGGAAAGAGAGCCATCAAACAAAACCCCATCCATGGCACATAGAATGGTTTATGGCTCATAAACTGGGTCTCGTAGACTTGTCCGACTAATTTTTATAAGGGGTAGTTTTATCATTTCTCAGTACTTTATGCTTCTACTATATTATTTTGACCTTCAAGGAAACTTTTTATCAGCCTTGTAAGCCCTAATACCTCTCATTTCCTCCTCATTCTCACATTCTAAGTCCCCAAGCCTCTCTTAAGTTTTTACACACTCAAGAAGAAGGAACAAGCTAGGGTTTTTGGTTTCTTCCCCTCTAAGTTAGGTATCCTCTTCATTAAGTTGATAAGGTAGGTGGCTTTTGATTGTCAGGACCTTTACCTCCCAACCTCAACTATTTCTCCTCCAAACCTCTTTTTCCAAGTTATGGGTACTTATAAAGATTCTACGAATTTTTGCGTGTTATAACTATAAAGAAAACTATGATGATATTATAATGAGCATTATGTTATTTGTCTTTATATAATAATATGAAATGATAAGTTAAGGAAAATATGTGATTTAAGATGAGGCTTTAATGATGCCCTAACTATGCTTGCTATGATAAGGTGGGTTATTTTGGATGAATTGGAATAGGGATTTTTGCTACTATCCTCAGGTCTAAAGGTTTTGTTCTTGCATGGTTTTGAGCATGAATGTATACCCACCATATTTTACTAAATCATGAACCAACCTTCTTATATTGACAAAGGCTTTACGGCAAGATATCTGATTTACAACTAATATAAATTGTGAAGGGCTATTATGTGTAACACCCCACACCTTACACTACTTGTACAAGTTAAATGAAACATGACATGGTTTGGTCAAACCAGCACTAATTTTTAAAAGTGCTCGAATCTAGCGTTAATGGGCTATATGTGCGTCTAACGCTTAAGAGGGTCGACTGAATATATGTTTTATGCTGAATTGAGGAGATTACAACCTTAAAATGAAGTGAGAGAATTGAGGTGCTTGTAGGACTTAGAAGCTAGCAGGTGAGTCAGCTACTTGCTTAGCTTAAAATCGCTAGCTAAACGGAGATGAGGTTCGACGTCGAATTTGTCCAAGTTCGATTATGAATAAAGTCTATGTTAATAGTGTAACATTGGCCCATGTTTTACAATAATAAATGGACTATATGTTCAGCCAAATATAGGTATTAAAAAGGTCCCAAATATAATACAAATGCTTAGCAAATTGGGCCCAAACCTAAGAATGAGAAATCTGAAACATGGGCAGCCCAAGTCCATGTATTTGAAGCTCCAAAAGGCCCAAGTGACATGAGTAAGGAGCTGTATCACCTACTTGGTGATGTAAGTCTTAAGTAGACTTAGTAAGTCGGCCAAGGAGCATTTTAAAATAGGGTCAAAGCAGCTCCCACAAAGCCATCGCTCAATTAAACTTACAAACAAAAACCAGTTTTGCTTTCAAAGTTCTATCAACGTATCTTGACTTGCAAAGCAGCAAAGAAAGAACTTCTAGGGTTCTTATAGAAGCTATATACCTTGAAAGTAGTGGTACGTAAGCTTACATATGTTTTTACTATGAAAAATAAGTAGTATATGTTAGTATGACTGTGCTGGAACTTTTGGATAGATTGTGTGCTAAGGAGTCTTGTGCACTTTTCTTATTAATTAGGTGGTTTTTCTCTTGTTGGTTGGCTTTCCTATGAGCTAATACTTGTGTATTTGACAAAATTTGGATTTTCAATAGTGAAGAAGGTCTGATTAACCCCATTTACAGTTCACAAAAGTGAGTCCCTATATGATATTGCAATTGTGTGTTTCATTTGAACTTATGGACTATTGGACAGAATGCTATTGTTTCACGTCCATTATGACTGATTTGTTACTATCCTGAGACTGGTTCATGGATGTTAATATGTTAAAATGTTGCTGGTACAGTTTGGTTAAGGTTGGAATATGTTTGGAGTTGTCCACGTCGAAATGTAGCTAAGGAAGGTAACGTTATGCTGTCAGTTTTTAGATTGTGGAGAATTGTGATGTGTTGTGCTTTGTGGACTGTTGTAAGGCTGTTATGGACTTAAAATAGGCTGTACATGATGTGTTACATACTAATGTGTAGTAGAAAATGCGATTAGGTGCAGAAAAGTTAAAGGAATACACCCAGGTTTATAAACACCCGCTTGCTGCCCGTGTATCGTTTTCTTATGTGACTGAGATGCCAAGATGTACTCATTTGGATTCTAAAGCTAGTTTTATCCTCGATTATGTTGTGTATAAGTTTTTGGAGGAAGGAAAGGTCATTTTGAGATAGTAACGAGGTCATACAACGAGGTATGTAAGGTTATTTGATTTTGTATCACTTGGCATGAAACATGGCTCTCTCTCCTTGGTATATAAAGGCATTCACCAACTTCGACACAACTATTAACTGTGTCTCCATTCTTTGAGATATTCATATGATTCCATATATAGTTACATTCAAATCTGGCTACATACATGAATACCAATATACATGTATTCCTTCTTGCAAAAATAAAGTTCACGAGGTGTTCCATTTCATATGCATTTTATTATTTTCGTAATGTACTCTTTTCACTGTCATGTTGTCCTGTGTGATTATTCATATGTAACATGTTATATATACAGTCTTATAGCTCCAATATTATGGCCACCAAAAGAATCATCTCAAAGGTAATTGAAAGATACAGTATACAG
>JAOTQJ010021982.1:0-16778 GCA_025642045.1 Solanum sejunctum | reverse complement strand
ATTCGAGGGTATGACGGGGCCCTGTCCCGTCCTATGATTCAGTTCGTATGTGTAGAGGTCTGTGGATACATGTGGGTTTGGGATATAATATGTGGTATGACTACGTATGTATGATACATTTGTTGGGTGATTCTACTGCAGTGATGACCTTGTCAGCCCGCATATATATGTGTATTGTTGTTTGCTGTATGCTGGGGTTGCTGTTTGTAGGTTTGGTTAGTAGTAAAATAAAGGAAACTCTGCCAAAATTTTGATAGATTCCTTCGCTATTATAGTTGGAAATCCAGTTAAGTATTTGTCTAGGTGCCCAATTGGCACTAATCACGGTCCCTGGGTTAGGTCGTGATAGAAGTGGTATCAGAGCAATTAGTCCTTAGAGTGTCTAATAGAGTCTTGTTTATTGGTGTGTTGTGCACCACATTAATAAACAGGAGGCTATAGGACATTTAGGATGTTACTCTTCCTTCTGGTCTTAGATCGTGCGTTAGAGCGATGTTATAGGATGATTCCCTCCTTGACAGAAATTATTTGAATTTTAGATATGTTGCCGAGGAAGAAACCAGTTGGCCGCAGGGGAAGACCTGCAGCAGTAGTTGGGGCCCGACGTTATCGGGGAACTACCTGGGCTCGTGATCAGCTGGAGCCAGAGATTGTTTTCCCTCCAGCAGGTTCGGTCACCCCACCAGCTCCAGAGGGTCAGGCATTAGAACCTCTAACTCCCTAGCCAGGCACAGAAATTGGGGAGTTGTGGGAGGCAGTGCAGTTATTGAATTAGATTGTGGCATGTTAGGCCCACAGACAGGAGGCTGGAAGTGGTTAAGCAGCCTGTCGAGATAGTTCCCAAGCCCGTGATTTCTTGGTTTCTAGACCACCAAAATTCTTTGGGTCCAAACCTTCAGAAGATCCTCAAGAGTTTATGAGACAGATGCAGTGGACATTAAGGGTGATTGGTACCTTCGAAGTGGAATTTGTAGAGTTGGCATCCCATCGGTAGCATGATGTTGCAAAAAATTTGTATAAGTCATGGCTTTTATCCCGAGGAACGGAAGCCCAACCTGCTATTTGGGGCGAGTTCACTGATGCATTGCTGGCTCACTTTTTACCTCCAAAAATAAGGCGCTCCAAGGAGGACAAGTTCTGATGTTGAAGCAGCGGGATTGGTCGGTTCTGGAATATAGTCTGGAATTTGACTCTTTGGCCCGATATTCTCCTGCACATGTTTCCAGCATGACAGATAATATGCATCACTATATTATGGGGCTGGATTCATATTATGTGGATAGTTGTCTAGTATTGGCTGCCCAACTGGGTATGGATATTGCCCGCATTCAGGCCCATGCCCAGGGGATGGAGCATCATGGTCGAGGATTCCAGGCAGACGATAGAGGGCTGCTAAAGAGGGCTAGGTCATCTAGTTTAGCAGCAAATTTTTAGGACACGTAGTCTCAGCCATAGTAGAGTGAGCCTTCTCCTCGACTAATGCGAAGCATATCTTTATAGAGCTCGGTAGGAGACCATCTATTACTAGTCAGTCAGGGGTAGGACTGGGTTACAGTAGCCAGCAAAGATTTACTATACCCCTGTGTCCTCATTAAGGGAAACGGTACCCAGGGGAGTGTTTCCGCTCTATAGGTGCCTATTTTATTTGTGGCCGTCAGGGCCACCTGATGCGGGATTGTCCTAATAGAGTTGGTGCAGAATGGTCCACCCAGACTTTTGGAGCAGTCGAAGCTTCTTATTCTTCTTCAGTGGCTATGAGCCCTATGGTGCGAGGTACCCCAGCGACAGCAGGTCGTGGAAGATGTCGCCGTGGAGTTCTAGGTTCTAACAGTACTACTAACTGCAATTATGCCCTAGCGAGAAGTGCAGTTTGCTATAGATTTATTACTCGACACTCAGCCTATCTCGATCCCTCTGTACAGAATGGCGCCCACCAAGTTAAAGGAATTGAAGGAGAAACTCAAAGAATTATCAGAGAAAGGCTTTATTTAGCCTAGCACCTATCCCTGGAGAGCTCCAGTACTATTCGTGAGGAAGAAGGATGGGTTGCTACTAATGTGTATTGACTACCGGCATCTGAACAAGGTAACTGTTAAGAATAAATAACCCATCCCCAGGATTGATGATCTGTTTGACCAGTTGAAGGGAGCCAGATATTTCTCAAAGGTAGACCTACAATTAGGGTATCACCAGGTGCGGGTTCGGGAAGAAAATATTCCTAAAACAAAATTCAGCACTCGCTACGGACATTATGAATTCAGAGTTATGTCCTTCAGGCTAACAAATGCTCCAGCGGTATTTATGGACCTTATGAATCGAGTGTTTAAACAATTCTTGGATCTGTTCTTGATTGTGTTCATTGACGACATCCTAATATATTCTCGATCTGAGGAGGATCATGCAGATCACTTGAGAACTGTCCTTGGCATTCTTCATTACCAAAAGTTATATGCAAAATTCTCAAAATGCGAGTTTTGGCTATCTTCGGTGGCATCTTGGGACATGTTATAGGAGCTGAAGGCGTCTGGGTAGATTTCAAGAAAATTTTGGCCGTAAGGAGTTGGCCAAGGCGCATAACGCCGACGGAGGTACGTAGCTATCTAGGGCTACCTAGTTATTACAGGAGATTTGTAGAGAAATTTTCTTCAATTGTAGTGCCTTTGACAAAGCTAACGCATAAAGGGGCAAAGTTCCAGTGGTCCGATGCCTTTGAGTCAAACTTTCAGATATTGAAGGAAAAATTGACTACAGCTCCAGTTCTGACGTTGCCTGAAGGTCCAGATGGGTACGTGGTTTATTGTGATGCTTGTCGTGTGGGTTTGGGGTGTGTATTAACGCAACATGGAAAAGTGATAGCCTATGCTTCCCGGCAGCTTAAGAAGCATAAGCAGAATTACCCTACCCATGATTTGGAGTTAGCTACGGT
Source organism: Solanum sejunctum (assembly GCA_025642045.1). Lineage (NCBI taxonomy): Eukaryota > Viridiplantae > Streptophyta > Magnoliopsida > Solanales > Solanaceae > Solanum > Solanum sejunctum. The sequence goes on along the minus strand of JAOTQJ010021982.1, from coordinate 13,852 downwards.
AATCCATGCTTTAAAACTTTAGAGGCATTATTTGTAAGGTGTTCATGTTGATATTTTGACAAATCACAAAAGTCACCAGTACATATTTAAGCAGAAAGAGTTGAACTGGCGACGGCGGCGGTGGTTAAAATTGTTGAAGGACTATGATATTGATATTCTCTACTATCCGGGGAAAGCCAATGTCATAGCAGATGCGCTCAGTCGCAAGTCCATGGGTAGTTTAGCTGACTCACCCATCGAGAAGAAGGAGATAATTTGGGATATTCAACAGTTAGCCAATCTGAGAGTTTTATTGGCAGATTTGGGTAACTCAGGAGTTTCTGTCTGAGGCATAGCTGAACCTTCTATTATAGTAGAAATTAAGCAGAGGCAATATGAGGATCTTATCCTAGATCGATATAAAAACATAGCCCTAGAGAAGGAGCAGACCCCATTTGAGCTTTCTCCTGATGGGATCTTATCATTCAGAGGCAGGTTATGTATACCGAATGTTATAGGTTTGCGGCAGCAGGTTATGGGTGAAGCACACAATGATCGTTATTCTATTCACCCTATTTCGACAAAGATGTATCATGACCTTAGGTGCTTGTATTAGTGGGATAGCATGAAGCATGAGATAGCAGAGCTTATTGCCCAATGCCCGAACTGTCAGCAGGTGAAGATAGAACATCAAAAGCCTAGAGGTTTGTTGCAGGGAATGGAGATACTGACGTGGAAGTGGGATATTATCAATACGTACTTTATTACAGGCTTGCCTCACACTCCTCAAAGGTATGACTCTATCTGGGTTATTGTTGATAGGTTGACTAAATTAGCTCATTTTTTTCCGGTTCGAACTACCTACTCGGCTGAGGACTATGCCAGATTGTATATTAAGGAGATTGTATGCCTTCACGGTGTTCCTTAATCCATTATCTCCGATAGAGGCACCCAGTTTACAACAAATTTCTTGCTATCATTTTAGGCGGGTTTGGGGACACAAGTAATTCTTAGCACAGGATTCCATACCCAGTTCGATGGTCAAGCCGAGCGTACTATCCAGACGTTAGAAGATATGTTACGGGCTTGCGTGATGGATTTCCATAGTAGCTAGGATGAGCACTTATCATTGATTGAATTTGCATATAATAACAGTTACCATTCCAACATTCAAATGGCAGCGTACGAGGCATTATATGGTAGAAAGTGTCGATCACCAATCGATTGGTTCGAAGTTGGTGAGGCGGAGTTGATTAGACTAGATGTAATCCAGCAAGCGGTGGACAAAGTGAAACTACTTCGAGAATAGTTATTAGCATCTCAGAGCCATCAGAAATCTTATGCAGATAATTGCCATCGCCATTCAAAGTTCCAGGTTGGAGAGTGGGTAATCCTGAAAGTATCACCCATGAAGGGAGTTATGAGATTCGGTAAGAAAGGGAAGCTCAGCCCAAGGTACATTGGTCCGTATCAGATCGTCCAGAGAATAGGCAAGGTTGCGTACGAATTAGTGTTGCTAGTGGATTTGAGAGGAGTTCACCCAGTATTTCTTGTTTACATGCTTCATAAATGCATCGGTGATCCTTCCATAATTTTTCCTGTGTATGATATATAGGTTTTGGAGGAACTAACTTTTGAGGAACAACCCGTTGCTTTATTAGACTGTCAAGTCAGGAAACTTTGAAACAAGGATGTAGTCTCAGTTAAAGTGCTATGGCGCAATAATAACCGAAAGGAGCTAACTTGGAAAGTGGAGGAGCAAATGAAGAAGAAATACCCTCATTTATTTCTCGTATCTTCAGGTAATTCATTTTCCTTGTCAAACACAATGTATGATAACTAAGTTGTTCATTGTCAGATATGGTGTTATAGATAAATCTTGCATGGTTAGTATGACATTCGACCACGAATGTTCTTAAGGGGGGGAGGATGTTAGAACCCATAAGTCCTTAATTGGTTCAATTTGGTAAAGTTTAGGACCAAATGTAAATTTAATCTAAAGAGTAGTCTTTAAGATTTAAAATTATGAGTGGGGTCATATGTTGTGGCTTTTTGTGATTGGTCCAAGTGGAGTCTTGGTTTGCCTATATATATATATGCTTATATCTCTTGTGTGCAAGAGAAGTTCAACGCTTAGAAAAAAATAAGAGAGCAACCAAGAAAGGCTCTCGGGTTGCTACAGTAACTGGGGGAATTTTTTTTTTTTTTTGATCTTTCGATTATTTGACACTTCAAGCTTGTTATGTTGAGTCTCCTAAGTGGCGTGGTGGAGTTAGTTGGTCAAGGAAGTGCTTGGTTTGATCGATATGAAGATTTGGGTCTAGTAAGGGACTTGAAAGGTATGTTAATTTCTAGCTTCAGTTATGTAGAGTAAAGCTTGGGTGTGTTAGGGGTGCGTTAAATTGAACATAAAATATGAAAAGAGGGTTGATTGTTAGCTTGAATCGTGAATTTGAAATTTGGGGCTGAATGGCACAAGCTTGCATATGAAGATATATTAATTTATAGTCATGTGTTTTTTTTTGTTTGTCATGAAAATAGTCTTTGTGCGGTGAAAGAAGTGTTGGGAAACTATGTAAATGTATACATGAGGGGTCACTTGAATTGGAGCTCCATAGGAAGTGTAATGTTATGTTTTAACATTAGGAGTTTGTATTGGACATTGGAGTGATGTATTATAGTTCTTAGAGTATATAAGAAGGCTTAATATGGTAGATGTGTACCTATATGTATTCTGCCCTATTTTACGAAGTTGTGCCATACTAGCGTTTTGTGGCATTTTTGATGTTGTGATGGCATTGGAGAGGGTTTATTGATGTTCTAGGTTGTTGTTGTTGTTGTTGATTGATTAATTGAGCCGAGTTGAATTCTCGGGGCAGCGTTTTATAAGGGGAGATGTTGCTGAAATTTTTATAAAATTTGGAACAAAAACAAAGTTAGGATTTAAGACCCAGTATGGTTGTTAATCATTGGATTTATTGTAATTTGTGTATAGGTATGTAATGATTCCTATCTCTTGTCATGAATTAGTGTTAAGCTTAGTCAATGTCATACGTTTGAAAAATTCCTTTTCCTTCACAATTTGGGTCCAAATACATCCTATGTTCACTCCTTGGTATTCTTATAAAAATGTATTTATATTTTGACTATTGGGCATGTAAAGTCCGCAAGTTGTAAAAGTGTGAAATGGTTTAATATGTTGAAAAAAAAATGTATTTTATTGGAGGGCGCAAATGCCCATAACTTTTGACGAAAAGCTTAAATTGGATCTATGTTCCTTCCTTGCCGCACAAATGCTAAATTAACTTCATCCTTAACTTTTGAGTCTTTAGAATCCATGAATGGTGTTCGTTTGATCGGAAGTTAAATAGATTGGAAAACTATAGGTTCAAATTGTTCCAGAATTACTAACACGTACAACTTTCGATAGAAATTCTAAATCACTTGAAAATTGTTTCGAAGCCTATTCTAGTGATGTGCATAATGGGGATTAAGTAAGTTCCTTTGAAATCACCTTTATGTGTAAGTTTGAGCAACTTTGACAATATTCATAAATGAATATCTTCTTGAGGTCAAAAATGAATATTTTGCATATCACTAAGCTTATGAAACTAGTTTTTTTTATGCATGTGATTCTTCCGACTCTATTCGTGCCACTATGGTCTCGTTCCCTAATTTCTGAGCCGGCTATTATCGTGCGTTTGTATAACTATATGTATGTATGTATATATATTCCGAAGTAGGTTGGATATGGCGGGTTGGTTAGCCCATGGGCCGGCTTTGTTGAGCTTGGAGACATAAGGAGTTGGCCTTGGGATATGTTGTCATCATGACGTGTGGGTGCAGGGCCTTGTTCACCCCGGCTCACATGACTGCTTGATCGTTGGTCACTTTGGCTTACTTATCGGGCATGATGACCTCTACATATTATGATACATGAGTGCTTAGCCGCTTTTTACCTCAGCTCACCTATCCTATGACATGGGTACTAGGCCGCTGTTCGCCTCGGCTCACTTATGCTACAGTTGGGACTTGTGTTCGGGATTTTGGGGATTTGAAATTTATGGTGTTATGTTGTGGTATGGTGCGAGTTTGGAGGTCGCCATCATTCCCGTCCAATATGCATTACTTTGGTATTTTAAATAAAGAATTATGTTGATGCTTGCATGCAGGTTTGACTAATATATTTTTATTGGTATTATTACTCCCATTTATATTGCGTACTTTCTGCTTTACATATTCGGTACATATTTTGTACTGACCCCCTTCCTTCGGGGGATGCGTTTAATGCCCGCAGGTACTGACACACAGGCTAGAGAGACAACTTCTTAGGACCTCTGTCTACCATTGAAGTGCTCACTTTGCCTCAGGAGTAGATTTTTGGTATATACATGTACAGTGATTTTTTGTATTTTTCATTTATGTATATTCGAGGGTATGATGGGGTCCTGTCCCATCCTATGATTCAGTTCGTATGTGTAGAGGTCTGTGGATACATGTAGTTGTAGGATATTGTATGCGGTATGACTAAGTATGTACGATACATTTGTTGGGTGGTTCTACCATAGCGGTGACCTTGTCAGCCCGCATATATATATGTATTGATGTTTGTTGTACGATGGGGTTATGGTTTGTTGGTTTGGTTAGTCAGTAAAATAGAGGAAACTCTGCCAAAATTTTGATAGATTCCTTAGCTATTATAGTTGGAAATCCGGTTTAGTGTTTGTCTGGGTGCCCAATCGGCACTAATCACTGTCCTTGGGTTGTGTCGTGACTGTTATCCCCATTAACTAAGCTAACTCATAAAAACACTAAGATCTAATGGCCTAATGCTTGTGAGAAAAGATTTTAGGAATTCAAAATCTGGTTGACTACTGCTCTAGTGTTTTCTATACCCAAGTGAATAGATTGTTCATTATTTATTGTAATTCATCTAGAGTTAGGATGGGTTGTGTATTGATATAAAAAGGCAAGGTTACAACCTATACTTCTAAGAATCATAAGATTCATGAGAGAATTACTCGATTCATCGCCTTGAATTGGCAATAGTAGTATTTGCTCTCAAGATTTGGTGTCATATCTATGTAGTGCATGTGGATCATTTAGTGACAACAAAAGCCTCCAATATGTTTTCAGTTAGAAAGAGCTAAACCTAAGGCAGAGGATATGGCTTGATTTACTTAAAGATTATGATATGAGCATCTTCTACCACCCAATAAAACTAACATTGTTTTTTTTTTCTGTTAGCAAGTTATCAATGGGGAGCACTACTCATGTTTAGGAGGAGAAGATGGACTTGGTTGAAGCAGTACATAGGCTTGCACATTTATGAGTTCATCTTGTTGATTCTAGTGACGGATATGTCATTGTACAAAATAGGGCGGAACCATCTCTTGTGGTGGAGGTATATTAAAAACAAGACTAAGATCTCGTGTTGCTATGATTGAAAGTATATGTGCACAAGCAAAAAATGAAGCTTTTGCCGAAGGAGAAGATGGTGTGTTGAGATACCAATGTAGATTGTGTGTTCTTGTTATACATGGAATGTGAGGTAGAATTATGGTAGAGGCCAATAATTGTAGATATTTCATCCATCCATGTTCTACCAAGATGTACCATGACTTATGAGGGACAATGTAGACTTCATTTCAAAATGTTAAAATTGAAAACAAGTTAATGTTAAGCACCAAAGGCCATGTGGTGTAGCTCAAAATATAGAGATTCTGGAGTGTAAGTGTGGGATGATCTATATAGACTTCATTATACAGACTTACTGCAATATCATGGACAACACAACTCAATTTTTATTAGACCCCGTAAGTTAGAATCCATAAGTCCTTAATTGGGTCGATTTGGTAAAGTTTGGGGCCAAATGTTGATTTTGTGCTAAGTTTAATCCTTAAAAATAAAAAGGTTGTGGGGTCATGAGTGTGTTCAATTCTTATTGGTCCAAGTGGAATGTGGGTGTCTATATATATGTGTACACACCCTTATCTTGTACAAGAGAGTTCTTCAACACTTAGAAAAAAATTGGGGAAAACTTGTGAGACCAAGCTGATGGTCTCGGCCAACAGTTGTGAAGAAACAAATTTTTTTTTTGAGTTTTCAATTATTTGACATTTCAAGCTTGTTATATTGGATCTCCTAAGTGGCGTAAAAGCATTAGTTGGTCAAGGAAATGCTTGTTTCGATGACTAGGAGGATGTGGGTCAAGGAAACCCTTGGTTTGTATTTTGAATTTGGGGTTGGAATTGAGGAAAAGTTGCATATGATGATATATGGATTTAAAGTTATGTGTTTATGTTTATTTGACATGGAAATAGTCTTTGTGGGGTGAAAGACGTGTTGGGAAAAACAATATTAATATGTACATGAAAGTTAGCTTGAACTGGAGCCCTGTTGAAGGTATAATGTTATGTTTTAGCGTTGCGGGTTTGCGTTGGGCATTGGAGTGATGTATTATGGTTCTTGGGGTATATTGGAAGGCTTGAATATGGTAGATATATGTTTGAATTAACACTGCCTTGTTTTACTATTGACGTCGTAATAGCGTTTTGTGGTGTTTTATTATTGTGATGGTATTGGAAAAGGTTTATTGATGTTGTAGATTGTTGTTGTTATTGTTGATTGATTATTTGAGCCGAGTTGAATTCTCAGGGTGTTGTATTTTAAGGGGAAATGCTGTCGAAAGTTTTATAAAATTTTGAACTAGAAAGTTAGGATTTAAGACCCGCTATGGTTATTAATCATTGGCGTTATTGTGATCCGTCTAGACGTGGGACATCTGGAATTATAAATTGGATTGGTCTTACGTTGGAGTTAGTTGGAGGAAAGGAATCGAGGTATGTTAAGATTTCTACCTCTTGGCATGAATTAGTTACATTGGTTCAACGTCTTATGCTTGAAAAGTTTCTTTTCCTTCACAATTTGGGTCCAAATATGTCTTATCTCCACTCCTTGGGGCTTTTAAGAAAATGGTATTTATATTTTGACCCTTGGTATGTGGAACTCGCAAGTTGTTAAAAATGTGAGTTGTTGAGTATGTTTAAAGAATGTACGTTATTGGAGGGTGCAAATGCCTGTAACATTCAGTGAAAGAGCCTAAATGGGACCTATTTTCATTACTTGTCACAATTTTGCTAAGTTAGTCCCATCCATAACTTTTGAGCCATTAAAAATTCATGAATAATGTTTGTTGACAGAAAGTTAATTAGTTGGAAAGCTATGGGTTTTATTATTCTGAAATCACTTTAAAAATTGTTTTGAAGCATGTTAGTAATGTGTATGATGAGAAAGTTAGCAAGTTCCTTGAAATCACTTTTATGTGTGAAGTTGAGTAATTTTGATAAATTTCATAAATGCCTAACTTTTTGATTTCAAAGAGGAACAATTTGTATATTACTAAGTTTTTGGAACTGGTTTTTATGCATGTGATTCTCATGACTGTATTCGTGCTATTTTTGGTTTCGCTCAACGATTCCCAGGCAGGTTATTATCGTACTTATGTATAACTATATGTGTATATATATATATATATGTTCTGAAGTAGGTTGGATATGGCGGGTCGGTTTGCCCATAGGCCTGCTCTGCTTAGTTTGGAGGCATAAGGAGCTGGGCTTAGGATATCTTGGCATCATAACGTGTAGGTTCTTGGCCTCTTTATCCCGACCCACATGAGCGCGTGGTCCCTTCGCCACGATTCACTTATATGACGGGCATGATGACCTTTACAGATTATGTTACTTGGCCCCTTCACCTCGGCTCACCTATCCTATGACGTGAGTGCGTGACCTCTTTGCCTCGGCTCACCTATGTTATAGTTGGGATTTGTGTTGGAGATTTCGGAGATTTGAAACTTCTAGTGTTATGCTATGGTATGGCGCGAGTTTGGAGGTTGCCATCGTTCCCGTCCGATATGTATTATTTTGATGTTTTAAATAAAGAAATATTTTTATGTTTTCATACAGGTTTGACTTATATATATAATCCAAATTATTACTCTCACTTACATTTTATACTTTTTGCTTTATATAGTTGGTACATTTTTCATACTAACCCCCTTCCTTCAGGGAGGCTGCGTTCATGCCCACAGGTACCGACGTACAGGTTAGAGAGCCATCTTCCTAGGATCTCTGTCTACCGTTGATGTGCTTCCTTTGCATCATGAGCAGATCTTTTGGTATATACATGTACACGTATTTTCTCTATTTTGCATTTGTGTATATTCGAGGGTATGCCGGGTCTCTATCCCATCCTATGATCCAGTTTGTGTGTTTAGAGGTCTGTGGATACATATGGGTGTGGGAATTGTGTTTGGTATGACTTCGTTTGTTGATACATTTGTTGGGCGATTCTATCGCAGCGGTGACCTTGTCAGCCCGCATATATATATGTATATTGATGTTTGTTGTTGGCTGGGTTCACTATTTGAAGGTGTGGTTAGTCAGTAAAACAGAGGAAATTCTGCCAAAATTTTGATAAATTTCTTAGCTATTATAAATGGAAATCTAGTTTAGTGTTATCTGGGTGCCCAATCGGCACTAATCACGATCCCTGGGTTGGGTTGTGATAGAAGTGGTACCAGAGCAATTAGTCCTCGGAGTGTGCACAGATTGTGTCTAGTAGAGTCTTGTTTATCGGTGTGTCGTGCACCGCACCCATAAACAGGAGGCTATAGGACATTAGGATGTCACTTTTCCTTCTAATCTTAAATCGTGCATTAGAGCGATGTTAATAGGGTGATTTTCCTCCCTTATAGAAATTATTTGAATTTCAGATATGTCGCTGAGGAACCAACCAGCCGACCGCAGAGGAAGTCTTGCAACACTCGGTGGGGTCTGACGTGGTCGGGGAACTACCCGGGCTTATGATCAGCCGGAGTCGGAGACTATGTTCCCGACAGCAAGTTCGGTCACCCCACCAGCCCCAGAGGGCCAAGCATCAAAACCTCTAACTCCCCAGCCAGGCGCAGAAATCAGGGAGTTGCGGGAGGCAGTACAGTTGTTGACTCAGATTATGGCACGACAAGCCCACAGACCGGAGGCTAGCAGTTGTCAGGCAGCCCGTCGAGACAATTCCCGGTCCCATGATTTCTTAGCTTGTGGACCACTAGAGTTCTTTGGGTCCAAACCTTCGGAGGATCCTCAGTAGTTCGTGAGACAGATGATAGAGGGCTGCCATAGAGGGCTAGGTCATTCGGTTCAGTAGCAGATTTCTGAGGCAGGCAGTCTCGACCGTAACTGAGTGGGCCTCCTCCTCTACTGGTGCGAAGAACACCTCCGCAGACCCACAGTAGGAGACCATCTATGTCTATCAGTCAGGGGTAGGACCTGGTTCTAGCAGTCAGCAGAGATTTACTATGCCCTTGTGCCCTCGTTGTAGGAGACGACACCTGGGGGAGTGTTTTCACTCTTTAGGTGCCTGTGTTATTTGGTGCCATCAGGGTCACCAGATGAGGGATTGTCCTAATAGGATTGGTGCAGAAGGGTCATCCCAGACTTGTGGATCAGTTGGAGATTCTTATTCTGCTTTAGTGGCTATGAGACCTCCGGGGCGAGGTACTCCAGCAGCAGTAGGTCGCGGTGGAGTCCCAGGTTCTAGCGATTCTGCTAACCGCATTTATGACCTAGCTAGCTGACAGGACCAGGAGGCATTGCCTAATGTTATTATAGGTACATTATTTGTTTTTTCTTGAGCTATGTATGTATTGATTGATCCTAGCTCCACTTTGTCGTATATTTCCCAGTTGGTTGCTTGCTCAATTGATATAGAATTTGAACCAATAGAGCCTTGGGACACCAATATGTGAATCTATTATAGTTAGCAGAGTTTATTGAAATTGCCCGGTATCTATTCTCGACAGTTGTACTCTAGCCAATTTTATAGAGCTAGATTTGACAAATTTTGATGTAATTATGGGTATGGATTGGCTAGCTTCTTGCTATGCTAGGGTTGATTGTCAAAAAAAGTTTGTTCAATTTTAGTTTCCAGGAGAACCAGTTCTAGAATGATTGGGTAACATTGCAACGCCGAGAGGTAAGTTTATTTCGTACCTAAAAGCTAGCAGGATGATCAGAAAAAGGTGTCTTTATCACTTGGTTTGGGTACATGATGTGAATGTTGAGCCTCCAGCTCTCCAGTTCATTCCCATAGTTAGTGAATTTCCAGACGTATTTCTGGATGAACTTCCCGATCTTCCTCCAGAGCAAGTGGTAGAGTTTGCTATAGATTTATTGCCAGACACTCAGCCTATCTCAATCCCTTCGTACAGAATGGCGCCATCCGAGTTAAAAGAATTGAAGGAGCAGCTTAAGGATTTGTTAGATAAAGGCTTTATTCAGCCTAGCACCTCTCCCTAGGGAGCCCCGGTATTATTCATAAGGAAGAAGGATGGGTTACTGTGGATGTGTATTGACTATCGGCAGCTGAACAAGGTAACTATTAAGAATAAATACCACCTCTCTAGGATTGATGATTTGTTTGACCAGGTGTAGGGAGCTAGGTATTTCTCAAAGAAAGATCTGCGATCAGGGTATCACCAGGTGCAGGTGCGAGAGGAGGATATTCTGAAAATAACATTTAGGACTCGCTACGGACATTATGAATTCAGAGTTATGTCCTTTGGCCTAACAAATGCTGCAGCAGTGTTTATGAACCTTATGAATCAAGTGTTTAAGCCTTTCTTGGATGTATTCATGATTATGTTCATTGACGACATCCTAGCATATTCTCGATCCGAGGAGGATTATGTAGATCACCTGAGAACCGTTCTTGATATTCTTCGTCGCCAAAAGTTATATGCAAAATTATCAAAATGCGAGTTTTGGCTATCTTTAGTAGCATTCTTGGGCCATGTTATAGGAGTTGAAGGAGTCCGAGTTGATTCCGACAAGATTGAGACTGTAAAGAGTTAGCCTAGGCCCACAATGCCGACGGCGGTGCGTAGCTTTCTGGGCCTAGCTGGTTATTATAGAAGATTTGTAGGGAAATTTGTTTTGATTGCAGCACCCTAGATAAAGCTAATGCAAAAAGGGGCAAAGTTTCAGTGGTCCGACAGCTATGAGCGCAACTTTCAGATGTTGAAGGAGAATTTGACTACAACTCTAGTTTTGACCTTACTTGATGGTCCAGATGGGCATATAGCTTATTTTGATGCTTCCTGTGTGGTTTTGGGGTATGTATTAATGCAGCACGGCAACGTGATAGCCTATGATTCCCGGCAGCTCAAGAAGCATGAGCAAAATTACCCTACCCATGACTTGGAGTTAGCTGTGGTGATCTATGCTTTAAAAATTTGGAGGAATTATTTGTACGGTGTTCATGTTGATATTTTTATAGATCACAAAATTCTCCAGTATATATTTAAGCAGAAAGAGCTGAACTTACGGCAGCGGCAGTGGTTAGTATTGTTGAAAGACTATATATTAATATCCTCTACCATCCAGGAAAGGGCAATGTCATAGCAGATGCGCTCAGTCGCAATTCCATGAGCAGTTTAGCTGACTCACCCCTAGAGAAGAAGGAGATGATCCGAGATATTTAGCAGCTAGCAAACCTAGGAGTTTAATTAGCGGATTTGAGTTACATAGGAATCTCTATCCGAGGCATAGCTGAACCTTCTGTTATGGCAGAGATTAAACAGAGGCAATATGAAGATCCTATTCTAGTTGGATACAGGGACATGGCCTTGGAGAAGGAGAAGCCCCCATTTGAGCTTTCTCCTGATGGGATCTTATTGTTCAAAGGTAGGTTATGTGTACCGGATGTTGCAGGCTTGCGGCAGCAGGCTATGGGTGAAACACACCATGCCCTTTATTCTATTCATCTTGGGTCGACAAAGATGTACCATGACCTCAGGTGCTTGTATTGGTGGGATGGCATGAAACGTGATATAGCAGAGTTTGTTGCCCAATGCTCGAACTATTAGCATGTGAAGATAGAACATCAAAAGCTTGGAGGGTTGTTACAAAAAATGGAGATACCGGCATGGAAATGGGAAATTATCAAAATGGACTTTATTACAGGCTTGCCTTGCACTCCACAAAGGTATGACTCTATCTGGGTTATTGTTGACAGGTTGATAAAATTAGCTTATTTTCTTCCAGTTCGGACTACCTACTTGACTGAGGACTATGCCAGATTGTATATTAAGGAGATTGTACACCTTCACGGAGTTCGTTTATCCATTATCTCTGATAGAGGTGCCCAGTTTATGACAAATTTTTGGCGGTCATTTTAGCCAGGTTTGGGTATGCAGGTAAGTGTTAGCACAACATTCCACCCCCGAGTCCAATGGTCCAGCCGAACGTACTATCCAGACATTGGAAGATATGTTACAGGCCTGTGTGATGGATTTCCAAAGTAGTTGGGATGAGCACTTACTGTTGATAAAATTTGTAAATAATAACAGTACCATTCGAGCAATCAAATGGCACCGTACGAGGCAGTATAAGGTAGGAAGTGTCGATCACTGATTGGTTAGTTCAAACTTGGTAAGGCAGAGTTTATTGGACCAGATATAATTCAACAAAAAGTGGACAAAGTGAAACTAACTCGAGAGCGGTTATTAGTAGACCAGAGCCGTTAGAAGTCTTATACCGGTAATCATCATCGCCATTTAGAGTTCCAAGTTGGATATTGGGTATTCCTGAAAGTATCACCCATGAAGGGCGTTAGGAGATTCGGTAAGAAGGGGAAGCTCAGTCCAAGGTACATTGGTCCATATCAGATTGTCTGCAGAATAGGCAAAGTTTCCTATAAGTTAGAGTTGCCAGAGGATTTGAGGGGAGTTCACCCAGTATATCATGTTTCTATGCTTAGTAAATGCATTGGTGATCCTTTCAGAATTTTTTCTGTAGATGATATCCAGGTTATGGACGAACTAGCTTTTGTAGAGCAACCCGTCGCTATATTAGACCATCAAGTCAGGAAACTTCGAAACAAGGATGTAGCTTCATTTAAAGTGTTGTGGCGCAATAATAATAGAGAAGAGTTGACTTGAAAAGTTGATTTTTTCTCGTATCTTTAGGTAAGTGATTTTTTTCCTGTCAAGCACGACGTATGATAATTAAGTTGTTCTTTGCTGGATATGGTATTATAGACAAAACTAGTATGGTTCGATTTGATAAAGTTTGGTACCAAAGAATAAAAAGGTTGTGGGGTCATGAGTGTGTTCAATTCTTATTAGTCCAAGTGGAATGTGGGTGTCTATATATATTTGTACACACCCTCATCTTGTACAAGAGAGTTCTTCAACACTTAGAAAAAAATTGGGGAAAACTTGTGAGACCAAGCTGAAGGTCTCGGCCAACAGCTGTGAAGAAACAAAATTATTTTTTTTCTAGTTTTCAATTATTTTATGCTTCAAGCTTGTTATATTGGATCCCCTATCTAGCGTAGAGGCATTAGTTGGTCATGTAAATGCTTGGTTCGATGACTAGGAGGATGTGGGTCTTGTAAGGAGCTTGAAAGGTATGCTAATTTCTAGCTTGATTCTTGTTAATTAAAGTTTGTGGGTGTGTTAGGGGTGCATTATCATGAAGGTAAAACATGAAAAAAAAATTGGTTATTAGTTGAATTTTGAATTTCGAATTTGGGGTTGGAATTGAGGTCAAGTTGCATATGATGATATATGGATTTATAGTTATGTATTTATGTTTATTTGACATGGAAATAGTCTTTGCGGGGTGAAAGAAGTGTTGGGAAAAACTATATTAATGTGTACATGAAAGTTAGCTTGAATTGGAGCCCTGTTGAAGGTATAATGTTATGTTTTAGCATTGGGGGTTTGCGCTGGGTGTTGGAGTGAGGTATTATGGTTCTTGGGGTATATAGGAAGGCTGAAATATGGTAGATATACGTTTGAATTAATGCT